>CM065392.1:24877500-24887500 GCA_033060915.1 Euryodendron excelsum
AGAATAGCTAAGAGGAGATAGACCAGCATATACTTTTTTATTACCTTCAGTACAAGAAGAAGCACCACAAGACCGATTCATTGACATCCCATTACCTCATCGTAATGGGAGGAATGTTGTGACTCAAGCTGATACTGAAATGCAACATGCAGATACCATCAACATGTTGGTTCCACAACCAGGACATGATGATGGTGTACAAGGATCAGAATTAGCAGATCAATTCACTTGTAATATATAGACACAGGTCGTGTCTCGTCGTATGTCGCGCCCAAATTTTTCGCACTCGAGGAATACACACACAAGCAGGAAAAATACTGTACTCTCTCGTTAGAACTCACCCTCCTAGAAAAATGAGTGCGATTAGGTTTGAATTGAAAATTGATTTGAATAAAGGGCTTTTGGAAAAGTTTAGAGTCGCCACCTAACTTAATTAAGGTGAATTAGGTCACCTAAAAACTAAGCACAGTCCAAGGATCATACTTAGGGTTTTTGAAAACGATTTTGAAAATACTACCTCAAGAGAGAGCTTTTAAGAAAACAGATTATTTGGCAACCTTTGGAAAACATTTAAGCCCTTTTTTGAAAATAACTCCATTTTGGACTTTGAAAACAGTGATTCTAGGTGCGAAGGTTAGTTACGTGTAGGGAAGACGCACTAAGCCATCACACTACCCCGCCCTTGCAATACTTATATGTCTATTTACCCTAAATTCACCTATGAGAGTCTAAAACTAACAAATGTCCAATCCTATTTACTTTAGAAAAAAATTTTGAAAAGAAATTGACATGATGCATAATATGCAAGTGCAAGAAGAAGATTTGATTTGAAAATAGATTTTGAAAAGAAATTGATTTGATTTTAGAACAGATTTGAAAAGATAGATTTGAAATTAGAAAGTTTTAGAATTTGGAAATTGAGATTTGAAAATAGATTTTTGGAATTGGAAATTGAAAATAGAACATAGAATTGGAAACTTGAAGAAGATTGTAGAATTAGAGATTTGAAAGAAGTTGTGGAATTAGAAATTTGAAAAATGTTGTGACCGCACCCATAAAGGTTGCTTACGTATCCTTTTGAAGGAATCAAGTCAGTCGTAGTTCGGATAAGAGTCCGATAGAAATTAGAAGGTATGATTGGAAGAAAGAGATTTTGATTGGAAAATGGATTTGATTTAAACTTAGAATAGAAGATTGAAGATTGGAATTTAGAATTTTGGAATTGAAAAGAGTGGATTTTGATTTGGAAAAATAGAACTTGGAAGAAAAATTTAGACTTGTTTTGGAAAGGTGGAGGTTTAAGAAACCTAGACTTAAGAAAGAGAGGAGACTTAAGAAAAATTTGATTTGGAAGGGTTTAAGAAAGATTCGACTTGACTTGAAAGAGTTTTAGAAAGGATTAGATTTAGGAAAGGTTCGAATTAGGAAAGTTTCAATTTATGAAAGTGTTCGAGTTTAGAAAGTTTTCATTTTAGGAAAGGTTTTGAAATTAGGAAGTTTCGAATTAGGAAAGTCTCATTTTTGGAAAGTTTCGTTTTAGAAAAGTTTTGAATTTAGAAAGTTTTCAAAATTAGGAAAGTTTGAATTTGGTATGTTTTGAAATAAGGAAGTTTTGAAAATAAGAAAGTTTCGAATTTAGAATGCTTTGGATTTAGAAAGATTTGAAATTTAGAAAGTTTAAGAGTTAAAAAGTTTTAGAGTTTGAGTTTTAGAAAATCTTGAAATTAGGAAAGGTTTGAGTTTAAGAAATATTTGAAAACTTAGAATTGGAAAGTTAAGATTTGAAAATAGGTAGAACTAGGAAAGATTTGGATTTTGAGTTTTAAAATTTAGGAAAGATTTTTATATTCAAGTTTTGAAAACTTAAAATTTAGGAAAGTAGAAGATTAGGAAGGAGTTGAATTAGGAAAGATTTGGGTTTTGTAGAGTTAAGATTCCTATTTCCTAAAACGAAGGATTGGATTTTGTTTCTAAAAGAGAAGGCTTGATTTTGTTTCCAAAAATGGAGGATTAGATCTAGTTTCCTAAACGGGAAGATTGGATTTGGTTTCCTAAAGGGAAGATGGGATTTCGTTTCCTAAAAGGAAGATTGGATTTGACAAGGATCTGGAAAGGGAGGTTTTAGAAACCCTAGATTTGGAAAACTATAATTTTGGCGTAGAGAAGAGGATTTTTGGAAACTTATGATTTTGATGTAGAAAATAGGAAGTTTTGGAAACCTAGGTTTTAAGGCAAGTTTGAAGACCATGTTTTTTGAAAGAAAATTAGGACTTCCTAATTGTTAGCTCTAGGGCTTGACTTGGGCTCTAAGGAAACAGTTTGAGTTTTTTGGAAAGTGCGTTTTTGGAAACGAAGATTTTGGAGGAAGATTCTAAAGAGGGGTTTTTAGAAAGCATATTTTGAAAATAATTTTAGGAAGGAAGTTTTTAGAAAGTAAAACTTTGAGAGAGTTTTGGAAACAAAATTTTGGAAGAAGCTTTTAGGAAAGAGTTTTTAGGAAAGCGAATTTTGAGGGGAGTGTTTTGGAAAGGAGTTTGAAAAGAGAAGTTTTGGAAAATAGATTTTTGGAGAGTTTTTAGAAAACAATTTTGGAAAGGAATTTAAAGAGAGTTTATGGAAAGCATGTTGGAAAAGAGAGTTTTAGGAGGAGATTTTTAGAAGAGGTTTTGGAATGTATATAAAATATCTCACTTTCCTAAAACGATTCTAACCATAAGAGGGCTAGAACCACTTTAGGATAGTGGTTTTGAAAATATGGACCATGAAAGTCACTTTGAATGTAACACTTTCCTAAAGCAACCCTAGCCATGGAAAGGCTAGAATCACCCTAGGATTGTGATTTTGAAAACAAATTTTGGAAAAGAAGATTTTGATGCAATTTTGGAAACGATGTTAATGCAACTTTTGAAAACGAGTTTGAAAACAATTTTAGAGAGATGCAAGATCATGATATGCACAATGCAAATTTGGGGTCGTGAACATACAAGGTTAAGGTTTCACCACATAATCAAGGGGGCCAAACCCATGTGGCCATTGGTTAGACTAAAAGAAAGCCCCTGACACGGTGACTCTCCAATAGCCTAATCCTACACATAGACCGGGAATCCCCTTGTGTCAAGCAAGCAAAGAAAGGGGGGAAGAAGATGGGCGATTAAAATAGAAGAAAAACCCAAGTGGGTTAGGAGAGAGAAGAGAGAGGGGGAAGTGTAGAAACTTAAAGAGAAATCCTACCTTGTCTTGTTTATTTCACTTTGCTTTGCGCGCCTTGCTTTTCTTGCTTTTTCTTCGGTTTTCGCTTCAGTCTTCGAGAGCTTTGTCTTGGTCATCGAGTGCTTCGAGTTACAGCAATCCAAATCTTCAATGGAGGGTTGGAGGCTAGTGTATAAGTGTATAGGGGTGTGTATGAGTGTATAGGAGGCTAGGGTTTGTGTATGGTGGCTAGGGTTTGGGAAATCTAGAGAAGCTAGGGTTGAGGGAGACTACGAGCTTTGTATATCAAATATTAGGGTTTTTAGATTGAGTTTGCGGACCTCTTTCACGCTGGAAGAGGCTCTGTATTTATAGAGATAGGATAGGCTTGGCGCCTATTGCAGTGGTGTAAGCACCCCATTTTTGACCGCTCGGCAGTCTACACTCCGTCCACATTTGTATTCAAGTTATTGTGGGCATATTCCAACCGAAACAAACTCTCTAAATCCAAGTCCCGTCTGTCCATCGCTTTGCCGGCCCATCAGGCCCAAATAGAGGCAAAATCACAAAAATCCCTTAAAGGCATTGTCTTTTCCAATTCCAACTCCAATCCCTTTATCGAGACAATTTATTCCTCGAGACGGTTCCAAATCAGGCACGTCTTTTCGGAGACGATAAGTCCCCTTTCCAATCCCTCTCTCGAGACAGTTTATTCCTCTAGACGATTCCAAATCAGGTACATCTTTTCGGAGACGATAAGTCCCCTTTCCAATCCCTCTCTCGAGATAGTTTATTCCTCGAGACGGTTCCAAATCAGGCACGTCTTTTCGGAGATGATAAGTCCCCTTTCTAATCCCTCTCTCAAGATAGTTTATTCCTCGAGACGGTTTCAAATCAGGCACGTCTTTTCAGAGACGATAAGTCCCTTTTCCAATCCCTCTCTCGAGATAGTTTATTCCTCGAGATGGTTCTAAATCAGGCACGTCTTTTCGGAGATGATAAGTCCCCTTTCCAATCCCTCGAGACGGTTCCAAATCAGGCACGTCTTTTCGAAGACGATAAGTCTCCTTTCCAATCCCTCTCTCAAGACAGTTTATTCCTCGAGACGGTTCCAAATCAGGCACGTCTTTTCAGAGATGATAAGTCCCCTTTCCAATCCCTCGAGACGGTTCTAAATCAGGCACGTCTTTTCGAAGATGATAAGTCCTCTTTCCAATCCCTTTCTCGAGACAGTTTATTCCTCGAGACGGTTTCAAATCATGCACGTCTTTTTGGAGACGATAAGTCCCCTTTCCAATCTCTCTCTCGAGACAGTTTATTCCTCGTGACGATTCCAAATCAGGCACGTCTTTTCGGAGACGATAAGTTCCCTTTTCAATCCCTCTTTCGAGACAGTTTATTCCTCGAGACGGTTCCAAATCAGGCACAACTTTTCGAAGACGACAAGTCCCCTTTCCAATCCTCTCTCGAGATAGTTTATCCTTCGAGACTGTCCGAATAGCAGGAATACTCGCAAACATCGCAACCGTCAGAGTAGCGGAAATACTCACAAACAGGTCGATATAGGGAATTGCCAACAAATCTCTGTACCACATGACCGCTGTCAGAGTGGCAAAAACACTCAGGTCAACATCAATACCTGTTAGCCCACTTAGATGAAAAATGACCGTTTTGCCCCTGGTGGGCCGATCTCCTTTTTTAACCACACCGGCTCTGGGTATCAAACCGGTAACTTCTTGAGAATGCTTTTTATAGTACTCTCAACCTTTCTTTATCTTTCCGAATCATTCTGAGTCAGTTCCGGCAAACCTAGTGTAAAATGACCGTTTTGCCCCTAGAGGGCCGGTCTCTTTTTCCGACCACACCGGCTCTGGGTATCAAACTGGAAACCTTTGGGAACATTTTGAATAATGTTTCCAAATTTTGATTCTTTTTTTGGGACAATTCGAATCCATCCCGGCAGCTTTCTGGCCCGATTGACCGTTTTGCCCCTAAAGGCCCGGTCAACCCTTCCGACACATCCTATCCTCATTTCTCAAGTCAAATACCTCTGGGACACTATTTTAAGTGTTTCTACTCTTTTTCGGCTTTCTGGTTCATTCTCGGTCTTCCAAACTTCTTCCCGGACTTTCCGGAGTCACTCCTAGTGAAACTAGGCTAAAAATTACATGATAGTCACTAGTACAGGCGCCCAAATCTAGTCAAAGATATGTTGCTTGCTGACCTTAAACATTTCTTAAATGACTGGCACCACTAGTAGTGGTGCCAAGCCAAAAAATAGCCTGGCGGCACTCCTAGTGGCGCCAGTGTAATGTTTGGTCTGGCGCCACTACAACAGGCGCCAGTGTTGTCCAACCTCTATAAATACAGAGTCTCTTTCAATGTAAAGGGGGTCTGCAAACTCAATCTAAAAATCATATAATTCGATATACAGAGCTCGTGCACTTCCTAAACCCCAGCTCCCTAAGTTTTCCAAGCTCTAGCCACCATACACTAAACCCTAGCCTTCTATACACTCATACACACCCCCATACACTCATACACTAGCCTTCAACCCTCCTTTGAAAGCTTCAAGAGCTGCAATCTAAAACTTGAAAACAACTCTTAAAGATTGAAGACAAAGATCAAAACGAAGACCGAAGACAAGTAAGGCGCGCAAAATAAACAAGACATACGGTAGGCTTTCTCTTTAAATTTCAGCACTTCCCCCCTCTCTCTTCTCTCTCCTAACTCACTTGGGTTTTCTCTATTTTAATCCCTCATCTCTTTCCCCCCTTTCTTTGCATGCTTGAAACAAAGGGATTCCTAGTCCATGTGTAGGATTGGGCTATTGGAGAGTCACCGTGTCGGGGGCTTTCTTCTAGTCTAACTGGAGACCACGTGGGTCCGGCCCCCTTGATTATGTGGTGAAGCCTTAACCTTGTATGTTCACAACCCTAAAATTGCATTGTGCATATCATGGTCTTGCATCTTCCAAAAGTCGTTTTCAAAGTTGTTTTCAAAATCGTTTTCAAACTTATTTTCAAAATTGTATCAAAATCTCTTTTTTCAAAACATGTTTTCAAAATCACAATCCTAGGGTGGTTCTAGCCTTTCCATGGCAAGGATTGCTTTAGGAAAGTGTTACATTCAAAGTGACCAATATAGTCTATATTTTCAACCCTTGTTGTTTTCAAAACCACTTTCTTAATGTGGTTTTAGCCTTCTTATGGTTAGAATCGCTTTAGGAAAGTGAGATGTTTTTATACTTTCCAAAAAGTTCTCTTTTCAAAAATCTCTTTTTCAACATACTTCCCAAAAAACTCTTCTTTCCAAAATTGTTTTCAAAAACTCCCTCCAAAAATCTATTATTCCAAACTCCCTTTTTCAACTCCTTTCCAAAATGCTCTCTTCAAAGTCCACTTTCTAAAAACGTTCCCTAGGTCTCTTTCTTAGAAAAACTCTCTCCAATTTTCTGTCCAAAAACTCTCTTTCCAAAAATCTCCCTTCTAGAAACTCCCTTCTAGGATTTTCCTTCTAGAATCTTTGTTTTCAAAAACACACTTTCCAAAAACTCCTTCACTTTAAAATCTCTTTCCATAAACTCTCTCTTCGAATGCACTTTCCAAAAACTCCTTCCTAGGATTCTCTTATAAAAACCTTTGTTTCCAAAAACGCACTTTCCAAAAACTCTTTCCTTAGAGCCCAAGTCAAGTCCTAGAACTCATAATTAGGAAACCCTAATGTTCTTTCCAAAAACATGGTTTTCAAACGTTGCCCCAAACCTAGGTTTCCAAAATCTCTTGTTTTTCTAAACTAAAACTATACATATTTCCAAAACCTATTTTCTACGTCAAAACTACAGTTTTCCAAATCTAGGGTTACTAGAAACTTCCCTTTCCAAATCCTTGCCAAATCCAATTTTCCCTTTAGGAAACCAAATCCAATCTTCTCGTTTAGGAAACTAAATCCTATCCTCCATTTTTGGAAACAAAATCATACCGTCTCTTTTAGACTCAAAATCTACATCTTTCCTAATTCAACTCTCTTCTAATTTCATACCTTCCTAAACCATAAGTTTCCTAAACCTAAACTTTAAATCTTTCCTTAAATTTCAAAATTCAAATCTTTCCTAATTCAACTCCTTCCTAAACTTCTCCTTTCCTAAGTCTTAAGTTTCTAAAACTTGAACATAAAGATCTTTCCTAAATTTTAAAACTCAACTTCCACGTCTTTCCTAATTCAACCTTTTCCCAATTCTATCCTTTTCCAAATCTGAACTCTCCAAATCTATGCTTCTCAAATCTTTCCCAAACTCAAACCTTTCCTAATCTCAAGATTTTCTAAAACTCAAATTTTAAAACTTTCTAAATCTTGAACTCTCTAAATTTCAAATCTTTCCAAGTCTAAAACTTTCTTAAGTTGAAACTTTTTTAATTCAAACCTGTTCTAAATCTTGCCTAATTTGAAATCTTTCTAAAATTTTAAGCTTTCTGAATTCAAAACTTTCTTAACTTGAAACTTTCCAAATTCTAAAACTTTCTTAAACTAAACATTTCCTAATTCAAAACATTTCTAAATTCAACACTTTCCAATTTCAAAACTTTCCTAAAATGAAAACTTTCCTAATTCCAAAACTTTCCTAAGTCGAAAACTTTCCTAATTTGAAAACTTTCCAAAAATGAAACTTTCCTAATTCAAAACTTTCCTAAATCGGACCTTTCCTAATTCGAATCTTTCCTAAATTCAACCCTTTCCTAAATCTTCCAAGTCCAACATTCGAGTCAAATCTTTTCTAAAAACTTTCCAAGTCGAGTCCAATCCTTCTTTTTTAAGTTCCTAAATCTAGGTTTCCTAAACCTTTGTCTTTCCAAAACAAGTCTAAATCTTTCTTCCAAGTTCTATCTTTTCAAATCAAAGTCCAATCTTTTCCAAAATTTCAAATTCCAATCTCCTCTTCTAATTTCAAATCAAATCCAATTTTCAATTCAATCTCTTTCTTCCAATCCAACCTTTCATTTTCAATTGGACTCTTGTCCAAACTACGACTGACCTGATTTCTCCAGAAGGATACGTAGGCAACCTTCATAGGTGCGGTCACAACTTCTTTCAAATTTCAAATTCTTCCACATTTTTCAAATCTCAAATTCCACAATCTTTTCAAATCTCCAATCTATTTTCAAACTTCCAATTTCAAATTTCTATTTTCAAATCTCAATTTCCAATTTCTAAAACTTTCCAATTTCAAATCTATCCTTTCAAATCTCTTCTAAAATCAAATCAAAATTTTCTTTCCAAATCTTTCTCCAAGTCTGTTTTTCAACTCTCTTGTTCTTGCATTTGCATATCATGCATCATGTTTTTCTTAAATATTACTTTTCAAAGTGGATAGGATTGAACAATAGTTAGTTAAAGACTCTCATAGGTGAATCTAGGGTAGATTGACATGTAGGTACCGAAAGGGCGGGGTAGAGTGATGGCTTAGTGCGTCTTCCCTACACGTAACCAACCTCCGAACCTAGATCACTGATTTCAAAGACCAAAAAAGGAGTTATTTTTCAAAAAGAGCTAAATGTTTTCCAAAGGTTGCCAAACAACCTGTTTTTCTTGAAAGCCCTCTCTTGAGGAGATATTTTCAAAATTGTTTTCCAAAACCCTAAATGTAGTTTTCGGATTATGCTTAGTTTTTAGGTGACCTAACTCACCTTAATCAAGTTAGGTGGCGACTCCAAATATTTTCTAAAAGCCCTTTATTCAAACTAATTTTTTAATTCAAACATAGTCGCACTCATTCTTCTAGGAGGGTGAGTTCTAACGAGAGAGTACAACATTTTCACTGCTTGTGTGAGCATTCTTCGAGTGCGAAAAATCTGAGCGCGACAAGTGGTGCCAGACCAAATTTCCTCTTGGCGTCACTAAGAGTGGCACCAGGCCATTTCTTGTCTTGTAGTGGCGCCAGCCAGTTAGAAAAGTTTTAAGTTTGACAAGCAACGTATATTGGGAAGATTTGGGCGCCTGTACTAGTGACTACCATGCAATTTTTAGCATGGCTTCACTAAGAGTGACTCCGGAAAGTCCAGAAAGGAATTAAGAGACCGGGAATGACCCAAAAGGCCGAAAAAATGGTAGGAACGCTTAGAACAGTATTATGGAGGTATTTGTCTCGGAAGGGTGGACTTATCGTTCTGAGGACTTAGGTGTGTTCTCCAGAAACGTGTCAAAAAATGGCCCTAGGAGCAGTTTGGTCATTTTTCACCGAAGTGAGCTAGCAGGCACTGGTGTTGACCTGGGTTTTGAGTGTTTCCGCTACTCTAACGATGGTCGCGTGACATAGGGGTTTGTTGGCAATTCCCTATATCGACCTGTTTGCTAATATTTTCACTATTCTGACGGTTGCGATGTTTGCGAGTATTTCCGCTACCCTAACGGTTTGAGATCATTCCCGAGACTGCCTGATCTTGGGAAGCTGCTAAAGGGACTTAGCGCCTGAGAATCAACTTTCTCGAAAGGCATGCCTAAACGGATATTTCTGCATTGGCGGGCTAGCAGCCGCCAAAGGTGGACCGTTCTACTATCTAGGGGACTTGGGGTCTCGTCTCGGTCAACAGGTTTAAAGGGACTTACCGTTCAGAAGAGATTTTCTTCGAAAAATGTGCCGGATTGGATGGAATTACCGTCTTGAGGAATCAACTGTCTCAAGAGAGGGATTGGAATTGGACTTGGAAAAGGGACTTACCGTCTTCACAAAGACGTGACTGATTTGGATTTGGAAAGGGGTCTTATCGTCTTCGAAAAGACGTGCCTGATAGAATTTGGAAAGGAGACTTACCGT
>CM065392.1:24890000-24947500 GCA_033060915.1 Euryodendron excelsum
TCAATAAACTCAGTGAGTTGGACAATAATATTACGTGTATAGTAAATATTAATTATCGAAAGAATTCATGTCCCGGTATAGGGATTGATGATACCCCCTTGAGAAAGCTTATAAGTTTTGATTATGTCAAACCTTTGTAAGCACCCTATTTTTGCCCGCTCGGTAGTCTCTAGTCCATCCTGACTTGAGTTCAAGTCCATATGGACATATTCTAGTCCTAATCCAGTCGATTGATCGCTTCGAGGGCCCACTAGGCCCAAATAGAGGTAAAATGACCAAAATGCCCTTGGGGGCATTGTTTAGTCCAATTCCAAATCAAACACGTCTTCTTGAAGACAGTAAGTCCCCTTTTTCAAGTCCAATTCTAATTCCAATCCCTCTCTCGAGAAAGTTGATTCCTTGAGACGGTAAGTCTATCCTTTCTGGCATATTTTTCGAAGAAAGTTTCTTCAGAACGGGAAGTCCCTTTAAACCCGTTGACCGGGACGAGACCTCAAGTCCCCTAGATGGTAGAACGGTCCACCTTTGGTGCCTGCTAGCTTGCCAATGCAGAAATGTCCATTTCGGCATGCCTTTCGAGAAAGTTGATTTCTCAGGCGCTAAGTCCCTTTAGCAACTTCCCGAGATCAGGCGATCTCAAGAATGATCGCGAATCGTCAAAGTAGCAGAAGTACTCACAAACATCGTAACCGTTAGAGTAGCGAAAATACTTGCAAACAGGTCGATACAGGGAATTGCCAACAAACCCCTGTATCACGGGATCACCGTCAGAGTGGCGGAAACACTCAAAACCCAGGTCAACACCAGTGCCTGCTAGCCTACTTCGATGAAAAATAACCAAATTGCCCCTAGGGCCATTTTTCGATACGTTTCTCGAGAAAATACCCAAGTCCTTAGAACGGTAAGTCCACCCTTCCAAGATTGTCTTAAAAGCAATCCGGCAAGTTTAGGTGCCTTCTAGTCAATTTTGGACCAATTTTGAGACTTTTCGATTAAGATGACCATTTTGCCCCTAGGCATTTGAATGCCTCGGGAACCACATCGGCTTTGGGTATAAAATCGATAGCCTTCTGAGAATGCTTCTTATAGTATTCTTGACCTTCCTTTATCTTTTCGGATCATTCCGAGTTAATTTCGGCAAACCCAGTGCAAAATGACCGTTTTGCCCCTGGTGGGCCAATCGCCTTTTTCGACCACACCGGCTCTGGGTATCAAACCAGTAGCGTTTGGGAGTATTCTAAATAATGTTTCTAAATCTCGAGTCTTCTTTCAGGACATTCTGAGTCCATCTTGGCAGCTTTCTGGGCCGATTGACCGTTTTGCCCCTAATGGCCCGGTCAACCATTCCGACAATTCTTATTATCCTTTTTCAAGTCAAATGCCTCCGGAACCCTATTCTGAGGGTTCCTGTCCCTTTCCGGCTTTCCGGGCCATGCCCGGCCCCTTCAAATCATTCCCGGACCTTATGGAGTCACTTCTAGTGAAGCCAAGCTAAAAATTGCATGGTAGTCACTAGTACAAGCGCCCAAATCTTCTGAAGATATGTTACTTGCCGACCTTAAAACTTTCCTAAGTGGCTAGCACCATTAGTAATGGCTCCAAGCCAAAATTTGGCATGACGCCACTCCTAGTGGCGTTAGAAGGTTTTTTGGCCTGACGTCACTGCAACAGGCGCCAGGTCATTCTTCTCTTTATAAATACAGAGCCTCCTCCAGCATGAAAGAGGTCTCCAAACTCAATCTAAAAACTCTACTTTTCGATACACAGAGCTCGTAGCCTCCCAAAATCCTAGTCTCCTTTAGGTTCTCCAAACCCTAGCCTCCATACACTAGCCTTAGCCTCCTATACACTCATACACTCTCATATACTCATACACTCTCGTATACTCATACACTAGCCTCCAAAGCCTCCATTGAAGACTTGAAGTGCTTCAAACTGAAGCTCCTGAAGATCGAAGACAAGTTCCTAAAGCGAAGACTAAAGCGAAAACCAAAGCAAAGCAAGAAAAACAAAGCGCATAAAGCGAAGCAAAATAAAGAAGACACAAGGTAAGCTCTCCATTTAAGTTTTCGCATCTTCCCCGTCTCTTCTTTCTCTGAATCCACTTGGATTTTCTTCCATTTTAATTCCTCATCTTCTTCCCCCCCCCCCCCCCCTTTCTTGCATGCTTGAAACAAGGGATTTCCTAGTCTATGTGTAGGATTTGGTTATTGGAGGGTCACCGTGTCAGGGACTTTCTTTTAGTCTAACTGGAGACCACGTGGGTTCGGCCCTCTTGATTATATGGTGAAGCCTTTAACCTTATATGTTCACGACCCCAACTTGCATTGTGCATATCATGATCTTGCATTCTTCTAAAATTCGTTTTCAAACTTGTTTTCAAAAACTTGCGTTAAAATCCTTTTTAAAACTTGCATCAAAATCTTATTTTTCAAAACTTGTTTTCAAAATCACAATCCTAAGGTGATTCTAGCCTTCTCATGGTTAGGGTTGCTTTAGGAAAGTGTTACATTTAAAGTGACCAATATGGTCTATATTTTCAAAATCCTTGTTTTTTTCAAAACCGCTATCTTAAAGTGGTTCTAATCTTTTATGGTTAGAATCATTTTAGGAAAGTGAGATATTTTATATACTTTCTAAAAACTCTCTTTTCGAAAACTCCCTCCAAAAATCTATTTTTCAAAACTCCTTTTTGAACTCCTTTCTAAAAAAACTCTCTTCAAAATTCCTTTCCTAAAAACACTCCCTAGGTTTCCTTCTTAAAAAACTCTCTCCTTAAAATCTCTTTCCTAAAATCTTTTTTCAAAAACTTTTTCAAAGTTTTACTTTCCAAAAACTCTCTCTTCAAAATTTATTTTCTAAAAACTCCTTTCTAGTATTGTCTTTCAAAAATCTCCCTTTCTAAAAGTTCACTTTTCAAAAACTCTTCCTTAGAGCCCAAGTCAAACCTTAGAACCCACAATTAGGAAACCTTAGTTTTTCTTCCCAAAAACATGTTTTTCAATCTTGCCTTAAAACCTAGGTTTCCAAAATTTATTTTCTACATCAAAACTATAGTCTTTGAAATATAGGGCTTTTAAAAATTCCCTTTCCAAATCCATGCCAAATCCAATCTTCCCTTTAGGAAAGCAAATCTAATCTTCCCGTTTAGAAAACTAAATCCAATCCTACATTTTTGGAAACAAAATCAAAATATCTCTTTTTAGAAACAAAATCCAAGCCCTTGTTTTAGGAAATAAGAATCTCAATCCTTCTTAGTCTAAACCTTTCCTAATTCAAACCTTTCCTACTCTCCTACCTTCCTAAACCATAAGTTTCCTAAACCTAAACTTTCAAATCTTTCCTTAAACTTTAAGCTTCCAAATCTTTCCTAATTCAACTATTTCCTAATTCCATCCATTTTCAAACCTTAACTTTTCAAATATAAATCTTCAAATCTTTCTAAACTCAAAACTTTCTTCAAAACTTTCTTACTTTCAAAACTTTCCCATTTCAAAACATTCCAAATTCAACCTTTCCTATTTCAAAACCTTTCTTAAAATGAAACTTTCCTAAGTTGAAACTTTCCTAATTTGAAATCTTTCCTAAACCAAAACTTTCCTAAAATGGAACTTTTCAAAAATGACACTTTCCTATTTCAAAACTTTCCTAATTCGAATCTTTCTTAAATCCAATCTCCCAAGTCTAACATTCGAGTCCAATTTTTCTTAATCTCAAGTCCTTTCTAAATCTTATCTTTCCTAAGTCTATGCTTCTTAAATCTCAATCTTTCCAAAACAAGTCCAAATCCTTCTTCCAAGTTCTATATACCAAACCAAAGTCCATTCTTTTCAATTCCAAATTTCAATCTTCTATTCTAAGTTCAAATCAAATCCTTTTTTCCAATTAAAATCTCTTTCTTCCAATCATATCTTCTACTTTCTATCGGTCTCTTGTCCGAACTATGACTGACTTGATTCTTCAAAAAGAATATATAGGCAACCCTCATAGGTGCGGTCACAACCTTTTTCCAATTTTCAATTCCATAATTCTTTTCAAATCTCTTTTCTCAAATCTATTTTCAAAATCAAATCAAATCTATCTTTTCAAATCTCTTTTTAATTTCAATTTTGAATCTATCTTTTCAAATCTCTTATCAAATCAAATCAATTTCTTTTCAAATCTGTTTCCAAATCTATTTTTCAAGTCTCTTTTCTTGCACTTGCACATCATGCATCATTCTTTTAAATATTCTTTTCAAAGTGGATAGGATTGGACATTTGTTAGTTGAAGGCTCTCATAGGTGAATCCAGGGTAAATAAACATGTAGGTACCGCAAGTGCGAGGTAGGGTGATGGCTGTCGCGCCCAGATTTTTCGCACTCGAGGGATACTCACACAAGCGGAAAAAATGCTGCACTCTCTGGTTAGAACTCACCCTCCTAGAAGAATGAGTGCGACTAGGTTTGAATTGAAAACAGATTTGAAATAAAGGGCTTTTTGAAAAAGATTCGGAGTCGCCACCTAACTTGATTAAGGTGAGTTAGGTCACCTAAAACTAAGAATAATCCGAAGACTACACTTAGGGTTTTTAGAAAAAGGTTTTTGAAAATATCTCCTCAAGAGAGGGTTTTTAAGAAAACAGGTTGTTTGGCAACCTTTGGAAAACATTTAGCCCTTTTTTTGAAAAATGACTCCTTTTGGTCTTTGAAAACAGTGATCCTAGGTTCGGAGGTTGGTTACGTGTAGGGAAGACGCACTAAGCTATCACCCTACCCCGCCCTTTCGGTACCTACATGTCAATCTATCCTAGATTCACATACGAGAGTCTTCAACTAACTAATGGTTCAACCCTATTCACTTTGAAAAACAATGTTTGAAAACTATGATGCATGACATGCAAGTGCAAGATGGAAAGATAGATTTGAAAAGAAGTTGGATTTGATTTGAAAGAGATTTGAAGAAATAGAATTGAAATTGAAAAGCTTGAAAACTTGGAAATAGGAATTTGAAAATAGAAATTTTGAAATTGAAATTTGTGATTTGAGAAAATTTTGAAAACCACACCCATGAGGGTGGAATTGAAAGTTTGAAAAGTATTGTGACCGCACCTATGAAGGTTGCCTACGTATCCCTTTGGGGGAATCAGGTCAGTCGTAGTTCGGACAAGAGTCCGATTGAAAATAGATTGATTTGAAGAGAGAGATTGGATTGGAAGAAAGAGATTGAATTGAGATTAGAAAAGGAGATTGGAAATTGGAATTGAGAAGATTGGACTTGGATTTGAGAAGATTGATTTTGGAAGAAAGAGTTAGACTTGTTTTTAGAGAGATGAAGGTTTTAAGAAACCTAGACTTAGGAAAGAGACTTAGGAAAGGTTTGACTTGACTTGGAAGGTTTAGGAGATTAGGAAAGGTTGGATTTAAGAAATGTTTGAATTAGGAAATGTTCGATTTAGGAAAGTTTTGAATTAGGAAAGTTTTCAAATTAGGAGAGTTTCGAAATTAAGAAAGTTTTGAAATTAGGAAAGTTTTGAATTAAGAAAATTTTGAATTTAGAAATGTTCGAAAAAGGGAAGTTTTGATTTTGGAAAGTTTTGAAAACAAGGAAGTTTTGAAAATACGAAAGTTTCGTTTTGGGAAAGGTTTGAAAAAGGAAAGTTTTCAATTTAGGAAATGTTTGAATTAAGAAAGTTTTCAACTTAAGAAAGTCTTGAATTAAGAAAGTTTTGAATTTAGAAAAGTTTTAGATTTGAAAAGATTTTGAAGTTTTGGAAAGTTTAGAATTTGGAAAGATTGGAAGTTTAGAAAGATTTAACTTAAGAAAGTTTCAAATTTAGGAAGCTTAGAATTTTAGAAAGATTTGAAATTTAGAAAATTTAGGATTTAGAAAGTTTTTAGGTTTAAATTTTAGAAAGTCTTGAAATTAGGAAAGGCTTGAATTTAGGAAAGGTTTGAAAACTTAGGTTTAAGAAGTTAAGAAAAAAGAGGGTAGAATTAGGAAATGGTTGAATTAGGAAAGATTTGAAAGTTGAGTTTTTAAAATTTAGGAAAGATTTTTATGTTCAAGTTTTGGAAACTTAAGATTTAGGAAAGTGGAAGATTAGGAAGGATTGGAATTAGGAAAGATTTGGATTAGGAAGGGATTGGATTTGGTTTCTAAAAGAGAAAGGTTGGATTTTGTTTCCTAAAACGGAGGACGAGATCTAGTTTCCTAAACGGGGAGATTGGATTTGGTTTCTTAAAGAGAAGATAGGATTTGACAAGAATTTGGAGAGGGAAATTTTAGAAACCCTAGTTTTGAAAAATTGTAGTTTCGACGTAGAAAATAGGTTTTGGAAAACATGTATAGTTTTTGATGTAGAAAACAAAAGATTTTGAAAACCTAGGTTTAGGGCAAAGTTTGAAAATTGTGTTTTTGGAAAGAAAATTAGGGTTTCCTAATTGTGGGTTTAGGGCTTGATTTGGGGCTCTAAGGAAAGAGTTTTTGGAAAGTGATTTGGGGAGTTTTTGGAAAAAGATTTTAAAGAGAAGGAGTTTTGGAAGGTGTGTTTTTAGAAACGTAGATTTTGGAAAGGAAATCCTAGAGGGGAATTTTAGAAAGAAGATTTTAGAAAGAGAGTTTTTGGAAAGATTTTTAGAGAGAGTTTTTTAGAAAGTGGATTTTGAGGAAAGGATTTTCCTGGAAAAAGGGAGAGTTTTGAAAAATTTTTGGAAGGGAGTCTTTGAAAACAATTTTGAAGAGGAGAGTTTTAGGAAAATATATTGAAAAAGAGAGAAATTTTTGGAAAGTTTTTAAAGTAAAACATCTCACTTTCCTAAAGCGATTCTAGCCATGAGAGGGCTAGAACCACTTTAAGAAAGTGGTTTTGAAAACAAAGTTTGAAAATATAGGCCAAAAGGCCACTTTTAATATAACACTTTCCTAAAGCAACCCTAGCCATGGAAAGGCTAGAATCACCCTAGAATTGTGGTTTTGAAAACAAGTTTTTGAAAAAAGAGATTTTGATGCAATTTTGAAAACAAGTTTGAAAACGATTTTTTGAAAAACAACTTTGAAAACGAGTTTTGGAAGATGCAAGACTATGATATGCACAATGCAATTTGGGGTCGTGAACATACAAGGTTAAGGCTTCACCACATAATCAAGGGGGCCGGACCCACGTGGTCTTTGGTTAGACTATAAGAAAGCCCCCGACACGGTGACTCTCCAATAGTCCAATCCTACACATGGACCGGGAATCCCCTTGTTTCAAGCATGCAAAGAAAGGGGGGGGAAAGAGATGGGGGATTAAAATAGAGAAAACCAAGTGGGTTGGAGAGAGAAGAGAGAGAGGGGGAAATGCGGAAAATTTAAATAGGGAGCCTACCTTGTTTCTTGTTTATTTTGCGCGCCGTGCAATCTTCGATCTTCGGTCTTCGGTCTTCGGTCTTGATCTTCTTCTTCAACCTTCAAGGATTGTCTTCAAGCTTTAGATGGCAGCTCTTCAAGTCTTCCAAGGATGGTTGAAGGTTAGGGTATGAGTGTATAGAGGGAGTGTATGAGTGTATAGGAGGCTAGGGTTTGTGTATAGTGGCTAGGGTTTAGAAACCTAAGGAGACTAGGGTTTTGGAGGTGCTCGAGCTCTGTATATCGAAATATAGGATTCTTAGGTTAAGTTTGCAGACCCCTTTCACGTTGATCGAGGCTCTGTATTTATAGAGGGAAGACAAGCCTGGCGCCTGTTGCAGTGGCGCCAGGGCAAAATTTACACTGGCGCCACTAGTAGTGGCGCCAGGCCATTTTTTGGCTTGGCGCCACTGCTAGTGGCGCCAGCCATTTAGGAAACAATTAAGGTCGGCAAGCAACGTATCTTTGACTAGATTTGGGCGCCTGTACTAGTGACTACCATGTAAATTTTAGCCTGGCTTCACTAGGAGTGACTCCGGAAAGTCCGGGAATGATTTGAAGGAGCCGGGAGTGACCCGGAAGGCCGGAAAGGAGCAGGAACACTTAAAATAGTGTCCTGGAGGTATTTGACTTGAAAAGTGAGGGTAAGATGTGTCGGAAAGGTCGACCGGGCCTTTAGGGGCAAAACGGTCAACCGGACCAGAAAACTGTCGGGACAGACTCAGACTGTCCCAGAAGAAGACTTGGGTTCTGGAAACATTATTTAGAATGTTCCCAGAGGTTGCCGGTTTGATTCCCAGAGCCGGTGTGGTCGGAAAAGGAGACCGGCCCACTACGGACAAAACGGTCATTTTGCACCGGGTTTGCCGGAACTGACTCGGAATGGTCCGGAAAGGTAAAGGAAGATTGAGAATACTATAAAAAGTGTTCCCGGGTCATTACTGGTTTGATACCCAGAGCCGGTGTGGTCGGAAATGGAGACCGGCCCACCAGGGGCAAAACGGTCATTTTGTACCGGGTTTACTAACTCGGAACGGGTTTGCCGAAACTGACTCGGAGGTTACGGTTTAATACCCCGGTCGAAAATGGAGACCGGCCCAAGGGGCAAAAATTTTGTACCGGGAGAATACTCGGAATGGTCCGGAAAAAAGTATTCTCGGGAGGTTACCGGTTTAATACCCAGAGCCGGTGTGGTCGGAAATGGAGACCAGACCACTAGGGGCAAAACAGTCATTTTGTACCGGGTTTGCCGGAACTAACTCGGAATAGTCCGAAAAGGTAAAGGAAAATTGAGAATACTATAAAAAGTATTCTTGGGAGGTTACCGGTTTAATACCCAGAGCCGGTGTGGTTCCCGGGGCGTTCAGATGCCTAGGGGCAAAATAGTCATCTTGACCGGAAAGTCTCGGAAAAGGTCCTAAGGGTAGTTTGGTCATTTTTCACCGAAGTGAGATAACAGAAACTGGTGTTGACCTGGGTTTTGAGTGTTTCCACCACTCTAACGGTGTGAGTATTTCCGCTACTCGGACGGCTCCGTGAGTACTTCCGCTACTCTAACGGTTCTTGAGTATTTCCGCTACTCGATTCTGTGAGTACTTCCGCTACTCTAACGGTTCTGTGAGTATTTTCGCTACTCTACTCTGTGAGTACTTCCGCTACTCTAACGGTGTGAGTACTTCCGCTACTCTGACGGTTCTGTGAGTATTTCCGCTACTCTACGGTTCTGTGAGTACTTCCGCTACTCGACGGTTCTTGAGTATTTCCGCTACTCGGACGGCTCCGTGAGTATTTCCGCTACTCTAACGGTTGAGTATTTCCGCTACTCGGACGGCTCTGTGAGTACTTCCGCTACTCTAACGGGTCTACGAGTATTTCCGCTACTCTAACGGTGGAGTATTTCCGCTACTCTAACGGTTGTGTGAGTGGTTTTGCTACTCGGACCGTCTCGAGGAATAAACTGTCTCGAGAGAGGGATTGGAAAGGGGTCTTATCGTCTCCGAAAAGACGTGCCTGGGTTTTGAGTGTTTCCGCCACTCTAACAGTTGTGTGAGTGTTTCCGCCACTCTGACGGTTTTGTGAGTGTTTCCGCCACTCCGACGGTTTTGTGAGTGTTTCCGCCACCCTAACGGTTTTGTGAGTGTTTCCGCCACTCTGACGGTTTTGTGAGTAGTTTTGCTACTCGGACCGTCTCGAGGAATAAACTGTCTCGAGAGAGGGATTGGAATCGGAATAAGAAAGGACAATGCCCCTAAGGGCATTTTGGTCATTTTGCCTCTATTTGGGCCTGACAGGCCCACGAAGCGATGGAAAGATGGAATTTGAAACTAGAGAATTGGATTCGATAAGAATATGCCCAAAATGACTTGAAAACAAGTCTGGACGGAGTGTAGACTGCCGAGCGGTCAAAAATGGGGTGCTTACAGCTGCCTCTCTTTTTCTGTCTTTGCTTGTCAAAGACAGAAAATGATAAGAGTAAGTGTCCCATGTTGACCGCGAGGCAGTCGGAGGGATGGACGCTAGAAATCCTTCGACAACAGGGGTCGAAAACGAATAACAGGCCAAAAAGGCCTTCGAAAACGAGTTTTGGTGGGAAAAAGGGCAAAACTGCCCAGAATTTGGAGGGAATTCATTTTGACCTCAGACTTGAGTTTTGAAATCTTGTTGGACAGACAACTTAGAAAAATTTTGGAAAATTGCATTTTAGGAGACATTTTGGAGGCAAGATTTTAAGAACTCTTTCGGATTTGAAAAATTTTGAGATTGACAAGGATTTAGGATAGAAAATTTCAGAATTTGATAGAAATTTTGGAAGGAAGAATTTTTGAGTGAAACCTTGAAATTTTTTTTTAAGGATTTATTTTGTCTAAGACTCTTTTGAAAGAAAAGTTTGGGGGGGCCAGGATTTGGAAAAGGGATTTTCTTGAAGAACTAAATCAGAAAAACTTGGAGATGGATTGAAAAATTTTAGACATGATTTTGAAAATGATTTTTGACCCTGATTTTCGAAGTAGAATTTGATTTTAAGAAGTGATTTTTGAAAAAGAACTTTTGGAAAACAGGATCGGAAAACCTTTTGAAAACTAACTTTGGAAAGGAAGTTTTAGAAAAACGAATTTTGGAAAACTTTTTGGAGGACAATAATAGGAAACCATTAGGAAACTGATTTTTGAAAAAGAACTTTTGAAGGGAAGAAGGTAAGAAACTTTTTGAGAAATTTTTAAGGAACCTGTGATAAATGGTTTTAGAAAAGAAACTTTGAATGAAAAGTTTAAGAAACTCTTAGGTTGGTCTGAATAGGATGTATATGGAAGTTGTGTCCTTCATTTTTATTTTATGTTTCACCTTTGGTTATTATCATTATTATTTCTTTGTTGCCTTTATTTCTTTATCTTTGGAACTGCATATATCGAATTCTAATACCTCTTACCTTGACTTACCTTTCAGGATGGCGGACGCAGGCGATGAGGGTTCTGAGAAGAGTCACTACTTTAGGAAGATGGCCCGAACAGATTCTTGTCGGCAGCTCCAGCCGCTCTAGGGGTAGTCAGCACTCTGCCAATCGAGCACCTTCTAGCCAGGGTGGGAGGGGGGAGTAGGCCTCCAGTCGACTCCTTCCCTCCAGTTGAGCCAACCCTCGAGGATGAGATGGACATCGAGGTTTTCCACTTTTGACTTTTCGGATGGCCGATGCTATTTTGAGCTGACTACGGGTTTGGTATGGCGGGCATCCTTCAGATGAGCAAGACATTTTTGCTGGTCCTTTGGTTGCATGGCTTCTCTCCTGTTGGTGTAGCTTGCTTTCTGATAGTGGTTCCCATCTGACCTGTCTTTCTCCCATTTTGGGGAATGTGAGCCTGCCCCTACTCCCCATGAGTATGGCTTCCTCCTAGGTCTTCGGGATGGTTCAGCTAACATTGTGGGACCTACTTTTCCTAATAGCTGCGTCGCGATTGTCTCTTCTCAGCTTGGGTTCTGTTGTGCGGCCTTTTCTTCTGATCTCCTGCCCCTAGTTTTCTTATGTCCCAATGAAGCTCTTGTTCTCATATTATGAATTTGCGACGCATAGGAGAGCTCGTTCAGGGGATTGACATACTTCTCAAGATTGGTCCATTCCTCCATGATAGCCCTAGCTCTGTTTCTCTTGAACTTGTTGGTGTCTCCACGAAGGGGTGACTTGGTCGGCCGTTGATTGCGTGCATTGCTCGCCAGGATTCGGGAAGGACACTCATATGCCCCTATGGTTGTGGGACAGACCTTCATGAGCCTTACTAGACTTTGGCAGCGGGCGATGCTCATTGTTGGGGATGTGCCTCATTATTCCAGCTTTGGGTAATTGGACGCTTATTCACTTCCCCTCTTTCGAAGTCGTTTGATTAGGGAGGTCGAGGGTGGGTCATTGCCCCATTATTTGTTTCTTGTTGGTCATGGAAATCTGAGCTTTCTGAGGTGTGAGCCGGTACTGGAGATATCTGAGGGGTGGCTTTAGCTCCTTCTTATATTTTGCCTTGTTCATTGTTTCCTATTTGAGAGAGACAGAAGGACAAAGAGTGAGTTTTTGTGCAAAAACAGTTTAAAAATGCCCCGATAAGGGGTGTCATCATTTTTTATGATGATTGCCCAGGGGATTAAATGCATGATCTATTTTTTTTATTTATTTTTTTATTTTTTGTGAATGTACATGTTTATATAAGAATTGAATCGAATACATATCCTACTTTTTTTTATGAATGCACAGGTTCACACAAAAGTGAAAATGAATGTATGGTATATTTTTGGACAATGCACATACAAGAATAGAATTAAATGCAATGTCCCCCATTTTTTTGTGATAAATGCACAGATTTATGTAAAAATTGAATTAAATGCATGACCTACTTTCTTACAAATGAACAGGTTCATACAGGAATACAGTTGAATGCATAAATATGTTCAAACTTCGCAGGAATCTAAATGGATTTACAGGTTATACATGTCATGGATGCATTAGTACTACATGTATATAAACTATTTACAAAGAAAACCCCAGGATTGCCCATTGGGCCCATACTCTCAGGATTTTGCTCCTTTCCAGGATTCTGCCCCATTTAGTTTTGTCCCATTCTTATCGGGGTGTGATAGCATTTGCTCCATTCTCCAGGGATTTTGACCTTTTGGTTTGCTATCCTATCCCTACTTTCTACAGGGTTACTGTTTGGGGAGTTTCTGAGCTCACTTGGGTTTCTCTCTCTGATTTCCAAAATGCCACCATGGCTCGAGCGACAACTCGCATGCCCTTTGCAGAGCGATAAACAGCTAAGCCCTCAATCCGAGAAGACTTCTTTTAGGACCGTAATGTAGGCTGGGTTTAGGGGTTGTAAGAAATAAAGGGGTATTTAGGCTCAAAGATCTTCTTTTAGTGGGTTGTTTAAACCGAAACCATTTGAGCACATCTTGGAGCATGAGATTGCCCCTTGCATTCCCTTCCAATTCTCCTTTCTCACCCTACTTGTCTTGGTATTGTTCAGGCTTATTTGGACTAAGCAATTTTCTCTGATCAGAGAGGACTTTAATTCGGACCGTAACGTAGGCTAGGTTAAGGGGTTTATGAATGAAAAGGATGTGCAGGCTCAAACTCGATGTTGTTTCTAGTAGGGTTTAGATCCACACCATCCTTAGTCGGTCTTCCAGCGTGGCTTCATCCCCTAATATCCTCCTCTAGCTTCAGCAACACGTCTGGCTCATTTAGATCAAGCAATCTTTCTCAATCAGAGTGGACTTTAGTAGGGTTGTAATGCAGGCCATAGGTTAGGGTTTAACAAGAAAGGGTAAAGGCTCAAACCTATTTCTTTTACTGGGTTTCTTTGTAACCTAGGATCACCTTTAAATTTCCTTCTTGCTTTTGACCATATACTTCTCATGGTGAAGACGACTCTTTTCTTTCACCCTTTCCATGTGCTTTTTGAGGGAAACATGACTCCCTTCTCATTTGATCTTCTTATAATGCTTTCGAAGATAACTCAGTCATGGTTTTCTTCAGGCCTTTCTTTAGATAGATTTTTTTTTTTTTGGCCTCTTGCCCCTTGGCAACTCCCTTTCTTTACCTTGTCATTTCTTTTCTTTTATGGAACTACTAATTCTTCGATCCTTTTTCTTTAGACCTTTTCCTTGGTGATTCAATCTACCCAATGTGGGCGGTGATCCCTAGGTTGGGCTTTTTTTTTTCAGAAAAGGGATGGATGGCTCAACAGGTTTGGCAAGGGGTTTCTTTTGACTGTATGGGAAATGAAATGATGGCCTCTCTTCATTTTGAATAAGATTGCTTGATCCATAGAGCCTTCATGTTACTTCAGCTTGATGTTCGATGACGTTCTCTGCCAGATCTTCTGCTGCCTGACTGCCCCAGTGTGGGGGAATGGTTTCGGATCGGGGTTGACAAGAAGAATCTTCTGCTTTCTGTGAGGCACTAATGGGTTAAGCAAAAGGATTATTTTTGTGTATGGTAGTAGAATTGAGGGCCTCTAATCATTTCAAATTGAATTGCTTAGTCCATAAAGTCTTTGTACAAAATTTAGACATTACTCCTAGGGATAATGTGTTTCTGTCAATGAAACCCTACATGTTCTATCAAATCAACTATTCTGTGCTCACCCCAATGTGGGGGATGGTTATAGGTTTGGGGATATCTGAAAAGAAATTATGTACGGCTCTAGTGGGTTGAGCAAAGGGTAGTGTTTATTTGGGATAAGTAGAACAATGGCTTCTCATCATCTTAGGGACTCGGCTGCCCATCGCTTAGCCAGGATATCACGCAAGTGTCGCCTTTTTAATAAACTCTGCACTTCTCTACTGAGACTGTCTTCCTCCTATCTCTCATTCTCTCTTTTGTCTCTTGAAGGTTTTAACCCCTTTTAAATAGGTGGCCTATGCTATCCCATCCTTCAAGTCGAGTCATCACTAAATGGGAAAGAATCCTTAAACGCAACAATCCTCCACAAGAGTACGAGACAAAAGGGGATAAACTAGAAACTTCATATTTTTCATTTCAAATCATGAATGTACGGCATGTGTGTTTATTTAAATAAGATATGCAAGAAAATAGACAGATAAAAAGGAAACAGATGAATTTTATGAAAACCTCCCTTTTCTTGTGGGCCTTTCGGTGAGAATCCTTAATAGGGTTTTGGGACTACATCAACCTCTTGGTGCTTTATTCATCAGGTGTATCAGTGGAGGGCGAGTTCTCGATATTTGTCATGCATTTGGAAGTTAGAGGATGTGTTGTTGCAATGTACGGGTCTGACAAGACTTCGCAAATGGTGAGGTCCTCTTCTGCATGGATAGTGATTGTCTTAGCATGGCGCGAGGGTAATTGCATAGAGGTAATGTCTTGCGGATGGATGGTTAATTATTCCTCCATGTAGGTTCGGCCTCCTTCAATAGCCTGGCTTATCCTTGCATGAGTTTGCATTGGGCATGATACTAGAGGGGTTTTCATGAGTTCGGTTGTGCTCTTTAACCTAAAAAAGAAAAGAAAAACAAAATGTAGTTAGCATGTGGAGTTGGGAGTTCTATGCAATGCATGTCCTATGGAGGTCCCTTCTTTGAGGGAGTCTAGGAATGATGATAAGTCCATTTTGGACGTGGGGTTTTGCCCCTACTATGCAATACAATACCTCTTCGGCATGGGCCAGTTAATGATTTCCTATGTGGGCAATCCTGCCTCCATGGACTGAGAGAGATTTGGGCCTCTCTCGAGATATGGTTCTATGCATGCCATGAATCCTTAGGGTTTAAGAACCCGTAGGAAGCTTGGTAGGTTCAATTAACATGAGATCGGATTGCTCCTTTCTCTCTACGGTTGATTAGATGCATGAGAACGAAATGACTCGAGTTTCTTGGAACTCTTGTCTTGCAATGGATATGGGTGCATGAGCATAAAAGAAGTGAACATGTGAGCAGTAGGATAATCATAAATAGATGGTTGAGGAAACCCCCTTCTTGTCTTGCTTCTGTCTTCGGTTCTCTTAGTAGTTGGGGATGAGGAAGGGGAAGATAGAAGACAAGAAACAAAAGAGAAGTTAGTGCCTTGATTTCAAAATTTTTATGCAATGCATGTCCTAGAGGTGCCCCTACTCAGAGGGGAGACTATACAATGATGCATTGGCTCACTTTTGGAGATGGGGGATTTGCCCCTGTATGCAGATGCCTTACCATCAGCTGGGAACCTGCATCCATTCATGCATTCATCCATTCATTCGTTCGTAGAAAAAAATAAATAAATAAAATAAAGAAGTACATTGAACTTTGGGTTTAAGATACAAAAGAATTGAAATACATTTTAATAGGGGGAGGGGGAACATTTTCCTTTGGACTTCCACCTATCTACTTTTACAAAGGGAAAACTTAAACTACTCTTGAGTCTTCGAATCCGCCTTCGTTGGATTTGATGTCGAGGAGGTCGCTGAGAAACCTTGTTGATTGATTGCCCCTTGTCTTCTTGGCAACCCTATCTCCGTGAGCATAGAGGGATTGGGGCCCCTCTTATGGAATGAATCGAGATGCATGCAATGAGTCCTTAGGGTTACGCGGGAACCCTTAGGGTTTAGGTAGGTTTAATGCAAGGGAGAGTGACGTTGGTGTCACTCTCAATGGGTTGATCATATGCATGCGAATGCAGTGACTTGAGTTACTTGGAACTCTTGTCTTGATATGGGATATTGAATGCATGAACATAAATATGCAAAGAGTATAAGGAGAGAAAGTATGATTGAAGTAAACATGCACGTATGAATAGGCATTATAACAGTATAAATACAGGTATTATAACAACAGGTATAAATGAAAGTAAAAGCAGTCACCCTTTCCTCCGTGATTTTGAAAACGGTACTCGTGTCCTAAATCCGGCAGAGGTTCGGGTATGCATGGTGTCTATATGAGTATGAGGTTGAGGGTTAACTAATGCGTCCTAAAAAGGCTCGGTCCCCGGATCTTCAAACCTAGGCCCACTCCCCGAGGTGGTGCCATGATCGGTTGGTGATCCGAGCGGGGGAACCATCAAGAGGCCGTAGGCGAAGAAACTGACACAGCATCTTGCCCACAACCAATATACCGTTCCCCCTTTCTAACTAGAAAGGACATATCAGGGTATGCAAATATGCAGAATGCAAGTGCACATGCAGTGTGTGTGTGATTTTTTTAAAAGTGGAGGAAAGAGCCCAACAACTCCCATTCATCCTGTACATCACATTCATGCAAAGCAGTTAATAATGTTTAAACATAAGGTGCACCTACAAAACAAAGATGCAAGTGTCAGTATGTGAATGACAAACATGATACAAGATAATATGAATAAATGCTTTTTTTTTTTTTTTTTGAAAACAATTTTGGAAATTTAGTTTGGAAAATTTAAAGGGAATAGGATTGAACCAAGTTAATTGAAGACTCAACATGGGTAAAGGGTAAAAAGACATAACTATGGCCTAACCCTCTAAGTGTCCCCAGCGGAGTCGCCAGCTGTCGTGCCCAGATTTTTCGCACTCGAGGAATACTCACACAAGCGGGAAAAATGCTGCACTCTCTCGTTAGAACTCACTCTCCTAGAAGAATGAGTGCGACTAGGTTTGAATTGAAAACAGATTTGAAATAAAGGGCTTTTTGAAAAAGATTCGGAGTCGCCACCTAACTTGATTAAGGTGAGTTAGGTCACCTAAAACTAAGAATAATCCGAAGACTACACTTAGGGTTTTTAGAAAAAGGTTTTTGAAAATATCTCCTCAAGAGAGGGTTTTTAAGAAAACAGGTTGTTTGGCAACCTTTGGAAAACATTTAGCCCTTTTTTAGAAAAATGACTCCTTTTGGTCTTTCGAAAACAGTGATTCTAGGTTCGGAGGTTGGTTACGTGTAGGGAAGACGCACTAAGCTATCACCCTACCCCGCCCTTTCGGTACCTACATGTCAATCTACCCTAGATTCACCTACGAGAGTCTTTAATTAACTAAAGGTTCAACCCTATTCACTTTGAAAAACAATGTTTGAAAACTATGATGCATGATATGCAAGTGCAAGATAAGAGAATGAAAGATAGATTTGAAAAGAAGTTGGATTTGATTTGAAAGAGATTTGAAGAAATAGAATTGAAATTGAAAAGCTTGAAAACTTGGAAATAGGAATTTGAAAATTGAAATTTTGAAATTGAAATTTGAGATTTGAGAAAATTTTGAAAACCACACCCATGAGGGTGGAATTGAAAGTTTGAAAAGTATTGTGACCGCACCTATGAAGGTTGCCTACGTATCCCTTTGGGGGAATCAGGTCAGTCGTAGTTCGGACAAGAGTCCGATTGAAAATAGATTGATTTTGAAGAGAGAGATTGGATTGGAAGAAAGAGATTGAATTGAGATTAGAAAAGGAGATTGGAAATTGGAATTGAGAAGATTGGACTTGGATTTGAGAAGATTGATTTTGGAAGAAAGATTTAGACTTGTTTTTAGAGAGATGAAGGTTTTAAGAAACCTAGACTTAGGAAAGAGACTTAGGAAAGGTTTGACTTGACTTGGAAGGTTTAGGAGATTAGGAAAGGTTGGATTTAAGAAATGTTTGAATTAGGAAATGTTCGATTTAGGAAAGTTTCGAATTAGGAAAGGAAAGTTTTCGAATTAGGAAATTTTTCAAATTAGGAAAGTTTCGAAATTAAGAAAGTTTTCAAATTAGGAAAGTTTCGAAATTAAGAAAGTTTTGAAATTAGGAAAGTTTTGAATTAAGAAATTTTGAATTTAGAAATGTTCGAAAAAGGGAAGTTTTGATTTTGGAAAGTTTTGAAAACAAGGAAGTTTTGAAAATACGAAAGTTTCGTTTTGGGAAAGGTTTGAAAAAGGAAAGTTTTCAATTTAGGAAATGTTTGAATTAAGAAAGTTTTCAACTTAAGAAAGTCTTGAATTAAGAAAGTTTTGAATTTAGAAAAGTTTTAGATTTGAAAAGATTTTGAAGTTTTGGAAAGTTTAGAATTTGGAAAGATTGGAAGTTTAGAAAGATTTAACTTAAGAAAGTTTCAAATTTAGGAAGCTTAGAATTTTAGAAAGATTTGAAATTTAGAAAATTTAGGATTTAGAAAGTTTTTAGGTTTAAATTTTAGAAAGTCTTGAAATTAGGAGAGGCTTGAGTTTAGGAAAGGTTTGAAAACTTAGGTTTAAGAAGTTAAGATTTGAAAAGAGGGTAGAATTAGGAAATGGTTGAATTATGAAAGATTTGAAAGTTGAGTTTTTAAAATTTAGGAAAGATTTTTATGTTTAAGTTTTGGAAACTTAAGATTTAGGAAAGTGGAAGATTAGGAAGGATTGGAATTAGGAAAGATTTGGATTAGGAAGGGATTGGATTTGGTTTCTAAAAGAGAAAGGTTGGATTTTGTTTCCTAAAACGGAGGACGAGATCTAGTTTCCTAAACGGGGAGATTGGATTTGGTTTCTTAAAGAGAAGATAGGATTTGACAAGAATTTGGAGAGGGAAATTTTAGAAACCCTAGTTTTGAAAAATTGTAGTTTCGACGTAGAAAATAGGTTTTGGAAACATGTATAGTTTTGATGTAGAAAGCAAAAGATTTTGAAAACCTAGGTTTAGGGCAAAGTTTGAAAATTGTGTTTTTGGAAAGAAAATTAAGGCTTCCTAATTGTGGGTTCTAGGGCTTGATTTGGGGCTCTAAGGAAAGAGTTTTTGGAAAGTGTGTTTTTAGAAACGAAGGTTTTTCTAGAAAGGAATCCTAAGGAGGAGTTTTTGGAAAGATTTTTAGAAAGTTTTTGAAGTGGATTTTGAGGAAAAGATTTTTAGAAAAAAAGAGGGAGTTTTTGGAAAGTGAAAAAGAATTTTTAGGAGGAAAAAAAACATCTCACTTTCCTAAAGCGATTCTAGCCATAAGAGGGCTAGAACCACTTTACGAAAGTGGTTTTGAAAACAAAGTTTGAAAATATAGGCCAAAAGGCCACTTTTAATATAACACTTTCCTAAAGCAACCCTAGCCATGGAAAGGCTAGAATCACCCTAGAATTGTGGTTTTGAAAACAAGTTTTTGAAAAAGAGATTTTGATGCAATTTTGAAAACAAGTTTGAAAACGATTTTTTGAAAAACAACTTTGAAAACGAATTTTGGAAGATGCAAGACTATGATATGCACAATGCAATTTGGGGTCGTGAACATACAAGGTTAAGGCTTCACCACATAATCAAGGGGGCCGGACCCACGTGGTCTTTGGTTAGACTAGAAGAAAGCCCCCGACACGGTGACTCTCCCATAGTCCAATCCTACACATGGACCGGGAATCCCCTTGTTTGAAGCATGCAAAGAAAGGGGGGGAAAGAGATGGGGGATTAAAATAGAGAAAACGCAAGTGGGTTGGAGAGAGAAGAGAGAGGGGGAAAGTGTAGAAAATTAAAGAGAAAGCCTACCTTGTTTCTTGTTTATTTTGCGCGCCGTGCAGTCTTCGATCTTCGGTCTTCGGTCTTGATCTTCTTCTTCAACCTTCAAGGATTGTCTTCAAGCTTTAGATGGCAGCTCTTCAAGTCTTCCAAGGATGGTTGAAGGTTAGGGTATGAGTGTATGAGGGAGTGTATGAGTGTATAGGAGGCTAGGGTTTGTGTATAGTGGCTAGGGTTTAGAAAACCTAAGGAGGCTAGGGTTTTGGAGGTGCTCGGGCTCTGTATATCGAAATATAGGATTCTTAGGTTAAGTTTGCGGACCCCTTTCACGTTGATCGAGGCTCTGTATTTATAGAGGGAAGACAAGCCTGGCGCCTGTTGCAGTGGCGCTAGGGCAAAATTTACACTGGCGCCACTAGTAGTGGCGCCAGCCATTTAGGAAACAATTAAGGTCGGCAAGCAACGTATCTTTGACTAGATTTGGGCGCCTGTACTAGTGACTACCATGTAAATTTTAGCCTGGCTTCACTAGGAGTGACTCCGGAAAGTCCGGGAATGATTTGAAGGAGCCGGGAGTGACCCGGAAGGCCGGAAAGGAGCAGGAACATTTAAAATAGTGTCCTGGAGGTATTTGACTTGAAAAGTGAGGGTAAGATGTGTCGGAAAGGTCGACCCTGGGCCTTTAGGGGCAAAACGGTCAACGGACCAGAAAACTGTCGGGACAGACTCAGACTGTCCCAGAAGAAGACTTGGGTTCTGGAAACATTATTTAGAATGTTCCCAGAGGTTGCCGGTTTGATTCCCAGAGCCGGTGTGGTCGGAAAAGGAGACCGGCCCACTAGGGGCAAAACGGTCATTTTGCACCGGGTTTGCCGGAACTGACTCGGAATGGTCCGGAAAGGTAAAGGAAGATTGAGAATACTATAAAAAGTGTTCCCGGGTCATTACCGATTTGATACCCAGAGCCGGTGTGGTCGGAAATGGAGACCGGCCCACTAGGGGCAAAACGGTCATTTTGTACCGGGTTTGCCGAAACTGACTCGGAACGGTCCGGAAAGGAAAAGGAAATTTTAGAATACTAGAAAACGTATTCTCGGGAGGTTACCGGTTTAATACCCAGAGCCGGTGTGGTCGGAAATGGAGACCGGCCCACCAGGGGCAAAACGGTCATTTTGTACCGGGTTTGCCGGAACTGACTCGGAATGGTTCGGAAAGGTAAAGGAAAATTGAGAATACTATAAAAATTATTCTCGGGAGGTTACCGGTTTAATACCCAGAGCCGGTGTGGTCAGAAATGGAGACCGGCCCACCAGGGGCAAAACGGTCATTTTGTACCGGGTTTGCCGGAACTGACTCGGAATAGTCCGAAAAGGTAAAGGAAAATTGAGAATACTATAAAAAGTATTCTCAGGAGGTTACCGGTTTAATACCCAGAGCCGGTGTGGTTCCCGGGGCGTTCAGATGCCTAGGGGCAAAATGGTCATCTTGACCGGAAAGTCTCGGAAAAGGTCCTAAGGGTAGTTTGGTCATTTTTCACCGAAGTGAGATAACAGACACTGGTGTTGACCTGGGTTTTGAGTGTTTCCACCACTCTAACGGTGTGAGTATTTCCGCTACTCGGACGGGGTTGACGATTTGAGAGTACTTCCGCTACTCTAACGGTTCTGTGAGTATTTCCGCTACTCTAACGGTTCTGTGAGTACTTCCGCTACTCTAATGGTTCTGTGAGTATTTCTGCTACTCGGACGGCTCCGTGAGTACTTCCGCTACTCTAACGGTTGAGTATTTCCGCTACTCGGACGGCTCTGTGAGTATTTCCGCTACTCGGACGGCTCTGTGAGTATTTCCGCTACTCGGACGGCTCCGTGAGTACTTCCGCTACTCTAACGGTTGAGTATTTCCGCTACTCGGACGGCTCTGTGAGTATTTCCGCTACTCTAACGGTTGAGTATTTCTGCTACTCGGACGGCTCTGTGAGTATTTCCGCTACTCTAACGGTTGAGTATTTCCGCTACTCGGATGGCTCTGTGAGTATTTCCGCTACTCTAACGGGTCTACGAGTATTTCCGCTACTTTAACGGTGGAGTATTTCCGCTACTCTAACGGTTGTGTGAGTAGTTTTGCTACTCGGAACGTCTCGAGGAATAAACTGTCTCGAGAGAGGGATTGGAAAGGGGTCTTATCGTCTCCGAAGAGACGTGCCTGGGTTTTGAGTGTTTCCGCCACTCTGACGGTTGTGTGAGTGTTTCCGCCACTCCGACGGTTTTGTGAGTGTTTCCGCCACTCTGACGGTTTTGTGAGTGTTTCCGCCACCCTAACGGTTTTGTGAGTGTTTCTGCCACTCTGACGGTTTTGTGAGTAGTTTTGCTACTCGGACCGTCTCGAGGAATAAACTGTTTCGAGAGAGGGATTGGAATCGGAATAAGAAAGGACAATGCCCCTAAGGGCATTGTGGTCATTTTGCCTCTATTTGGGCCTGACAGGCCCACAAAGCGATGGAAAGATGGAATTTGGAACTAGAGAATTGGATTCGATAGGAATATGCCCAAAATGACTTGAAAACAAGTCTGGACGGAGTGTAGACTGCCGAGCGGTCAAAAATGGGGTGCTTACAATGGCTTAGTGTGTCTTCTCTATACGTAACCAACCTCCGAACCTAGGATCACTATTTTCAAAAGACCAAAATGGAGTTTATTTTTAAAAAGGGCTTAAAAGCTTTCTAAAGGTTGTCAAACAACCTCTTTTCTTAAAAATCCTCTCTTAAGGTAGTATTTTCAAAATTGTTTTCATAAACCCTAAGTTTAGTCTTCGGATTGTGCTTAGTTTTTAGGTGACCTAACTCACCTTAATCAAGTTAGGTGGCGACTCCAAATGTTTTTCAAAAGCCCTTCATTCAAGTCAAATTTTTAATTCAAACCTAGTCGCACTCATTCTTGTAGGAGGGTGAGTTTTAACGAGAGAGTACAATATTTTTCTCGCTTGTGTGTGTGTTCCTCGAGTGTAAAAAATCTGGGCGCGACAACCCTGCAGGTAGATTATGAATCCGACATATCAGATAAGTTAAATGAAATGTCTCAAGGAATTAAATAAGTCTATTAAATTTAATTGTCAGTAATTTAATTTAATAGATGAATATTTGTAATCTTAACGTAGGAAGATAAATAAGTATTTAATAATATAGAGCTCGAAATATAATTCCTTATATGACAGGGAGTGCAATTATAATTCATTAGTGGTATAAATTATAATTTATGTAAATATGGATTAATTCTGGTTGGATTAGGAATCCTTATTTGCATAAGAAGCCCTAGTTATACTAATCATATGGTCTATATTGTAACCTCTATATATACGCACTCTAAGAGCAGCTAAGGTTAGATTTGCTCATAATTAAGAGATACACGTTTTTTGAGGAAGAGAAACCCTAGCAGCTGTAAGCCAACTCTCTCTGGAGTAAGGCATGTATGAGTGATACAGTAGAAGTCCGAAGGTTGAGTTTGAGTAATTGATTCATGCTTGTTGTTGTTGCTTGTTATTCAGGATCAAACTAGGGAGATCTTGTATATGATTCTAATCACGTAGATTAGGCTATGCTAATCAGATCAAAATTTTTAGTGTTATGCGTATGCACTATAGCCAGGTTGTGGAAAATTCCGCAGTGTCAGCAAAATATCCATCAAGAAAACAATAAAAAGCTCGCATAGCGACTCGTTTAAGGACTTCGTCTAGAAATGGGAGCTGAAAGTGATCCTTCCTATTTACGGCATTGAGGTGTCGATAATCAATATACATGCGCCATCCCGTTTGGATTCTCATAGGTATCAACTCATTCTTTTCATTGGTGACTACTGGGACACCTAATTTTTTTGAAACCACATAAGTTGAACTAACTCATTTGGAGTCAGAGATGGAGTATATAATATCCGCATCGAGAAGCTTTAGTACTTCTCTCTAACCACTTCTTTCATGTTTGCATTAAGACGTCTTTGCATTTGCCACACTGGCTTAGCTTTTTCTTCTAGATAGGTTTAATGAGTACAAACTAAGGAGCTAATGTCATGTAAATCTGCTATGGTCCATCCTATAGCTTTTCTATGTTTTGTTGGCACTTTCAAGAGATTTTTCTCTTGGTAGTCAGATAGACTTGACAAGATCATAATAGGATAATCCTCCTTTGACCTGAGCAATGCATATTTAAAGTAAGTGGCAGTGGTTTCCGATCAGGTGCTGGAGGCTTAAGCTCAGATGGCTCAAGTTGAATGGGACTCAGGGCAAGAGGTTCAAAACTATGGGTCCACTAACGCACAACATTAGCATCCATGACTTTTAAACCTTCAACAGAACAACTCTTTAACTCTTTTTGGCCACTTACTGACTCTAATCTCTCGCTAAACATCAACACTCTTTCCAGCGTATTGTCCACTAGTTCTTTCTCAAAATATTCTTGCATTACTATGTCAATAAATTTTATTTCCCTGATATCTTTAACTTTCTCCAGTCGTTTACTTACAATGAGAATGTTTAACTTAGCAATCATATTACCAAAGAAAAGTTTCAAAACCCCATTTCTACAATTGATCAGAGAATTAGATATAGTAAAAAATAGTCTTCCTAAAATGACTAGGATGGAAGTATTGGCGCTAAAGCTCACGATAGGTTGGGTGTCAATCACAATGAAATCGACTAGGAAGTAGAACGTATCGAATTGAATTAACACACCCTCCATCATACCCCTAGGAACTCGAGTCAATCTATCAACTAGCTAAAGAGTGATTCTACTGGGGCGGAGCTCGCCTAACCCTAATTACTGATAAACTGAATAAGGAAGCAAGTTCACACTAGCTCCCAAGTCAAGTAGAGCTTGATCTATACAATGGTTTCCTATGAACCATGAAATCGTGGGGCATCCCAGATCCTTGTATTTTGGTGGGGTGTTGGGTTGCAAAAGTGTACTTACCTGATTGGCTAAGAAGGATGTTTCTGTCACATGCAGTTTCTTCTTAACGATGCACAAGTCTTTCAAAACTTTGGCATAAGAAGGAATTTTCTTTACAGCATCAAGAAGAGGTATATTGAGCTTCACCTATTTGAACACCTCATAAATATCGGAGTTATGAAGTTCATGTTTAGGTTTGGTTAACCTATGAGGGAAAGGAGCATACTTCAACACTCTTTGGTCATCATCCCTCGATACTCTGACTAGGGTTACAACCGATTCATCCACTTTCCACTGATTTTTCATCTCAGCCCTTTCTTTCTCAATCTCTTCACCCTCTAGTATTTCTATTTCTGTCTCAACTTTTTCTTTTTCTGACTTCTCAGGCTTCACATCCCTAGGTGACATGGTTCTATCTATGATTTTTTCACTCCTAAGAGTCATGATAGATTGGACTTGCTCATAATTTGACGATGTGTTATTTGTGGGCTCAGTAATGGTCACACTCTGTATAGTCGAGTTCAGTTGAGGTTGAGCAGGAAATCTCCCCACTACTTGTTGAGTTAAAGCATATGTCATTAATGACAATTGCTTTTGTAGGTCTTCAACCATATGAGTGTTTTATTCAAAGAGTTTGTCATACTTATTAGTCTTACTGTTTATTACCCTCATGTCATTGGTCAGTTGTAAAACATTATCCTCCAAAGGTCTTTTATGAGGTGGTTGATACGGCCCTTGTTGGTTTTGGAAAGGTTATGCTTGGAATGGTTGAGTGTTCTGATACTCTCCTTAGAATGGTTGTGGGTTACGCTGACTCTCATTTCTCCAACCAAAATTTGGATGGTTTCGCCATCCCGGGTTATACGTGTTAGAGTAAGGATTTCCTCCACTCGCTTGACCACTCACACTCTCCTGGAACTGGCCAACTGCGTTAGCTTGGCCATGCAATGCCTCTCGTACTCTCAGTATGACTGGACCTGACACAATATCATGCACCATTATATCACAAACTAGACATAACGGCTGTGGTTTAACCCCTACTGTGTGGATCTTAGAAGTTTCTAGAGCCTCTAACTTGTGTGGAAGTAATGTAACTCTAGCTTGAAGATCTTCAACTTTCCCAAGTTGATGTTTACCCCCGACTTGTGGTATAGGTCTATTGGTGGAATTTTGAGTTCCCGTGGTAGCCTAATCTTTAGCCAAGTTAGCTAGATAATCAAAGTAATTGTATGCTTCAGTGAGACTTTTATCAAGGTACGTGCCTGCACACATAGACTCTACAAACATCTTCAATTAAGGGTTCAATGAAGAACAAAAAGTACTTATGACCAACCAATCATCAAAACTGTGATGGGGGCAAGCATGTAACAATTTTTCAAACCTCACCCAGCATTAGAAGAATGTGTCCCCATTCTTTGGAGCAAATTGGGAAATGGCGCAACGTATCGCCTCAATCTGATTCTTAGGGAAAAACTTTTTCAAAAATTTTCCTTGCATAGTGTTCCAAGAGTGGATAGACATAGGCCTTAATGAGTTGAACCATATCTTGGCCTTGTCCTTTAGAGTGAAAGTAAACAGTTTTAAGAGTAAAACTTTCCTAGGACACGAGTTATCATGAAATATTAAGCATGTATCCTCAAAATCCTAAATGAAAACTTGTGGCCTCCCCAAGTCTAAACCATAGAAAGCGGGTAAAGCTTATAACATTTCTGGCTTAAGATTCATTGTAGCCTGGTGAGCGAGAGTACTATGCATGATGTAGGTGTTTACCTTATAGGATTGATCAAAGCTCCTATGTCTCCTAAGTTACTCCCTCTCTCTACATTATCATTGTTGGCAGGGTCATGTAGATTTGCATCATCGTGGATGTTAGCCATTGGAATATGCCCTAAATCTACAACTAAGAGGAAGCATGGGAAATCGATCGATGTAGATTGTGTGGGTGATGGGGTTAGGTAACGAAATGAGAGATTCCGCAACGGATCGATGCTAACAAGACGTTTGTGAATATCTTTATAGTAATATGACATACATATGCAATGCACACATAAGAAACAATTCAACGTCTCAATCAACAAGAAAGTTGACAAAGTTCCTTTCCACCAATTTTTTGTCCTTTCAAACTCTCCAATCTCCTCATAAATATCCACCAATTCACATAGACTTTCAAAGTCTTTCCCCTTGCCTCCAATTTCCTCATGCAAAGCAAAACCACCAATAAACACATATCACAAAAATCCTAGTCTCTTCTATATACCCCTCCTTCTTAAAGAGAGAATAAATGAATCAAATGCAACTATCCTAAAAACATGTAAAAAATAAAAGAACAATCTAAATCTAGCATACAATTAAAAGAGATACGCAAAGTTACCAATGGCTTTAGCTGATGCTTTCCTTGCTTTCTCTGTGTTTTTGCGGAGTATTTATTTATTTTTTTGCAATTTCAAGATTGCTTACTTACCAAGTTGTGTCTTTCAGAAGTTCCCCGGCAACAGCGTCAAAAACTGATCACTCTAAATTAGTGCGATTGAAATCCGTCAGTGTGCGGTTATAATGCAATAATAACTTGGTGAAATCCGAGATCGATCCATAGGGACTTGAATTGACTCAACCTAATATGCAAAAACAACAATTCGTCTACAAGAAATAATAACCAAAAATTGATAAGTTGAGAGATGAGTATTAACTAAAATAGAAATATAAACTAGATTTGCAGTTGATGAATGGAAGGCTTGGAGTTAATTGATCTGGATATCAATGTTTTTAGTGTTTCACTAAGATTCCCTTTTTATAACTCAAACCATTGGCTTTGTCATAACCTTTGATTGCGGAAGATAAAGCTTAAAACCCTACGCCCTTGATTCTCAAACCTTGTTTTGTAATATCTTGCTTCAAGGATTCATACCATTTATTCAAGTAACTATAATCCCAAACCCTAGTTTGTGTATTATAACTCAAGAACAGAGTCAAGAATCTCTTGCTTTCACTAGATCAAGATCATAGAGAATCAACAACGTTCAATTTAACAAAAGATTTAAACAGTGAAAATCATGGAATCTTAATGATTCAGTAAAGATACATCAAACATCCATCATAATTGAACCCAAGGTTAAGTTTAGTGAAACATCACTACAAAGAACATATGTGAATTCATAATTGAAATTCTTAGGAAATTCATAAAGATTGAATGAAAACCTTTACAAACCTTCAAGACTCTTCAAAATATCCTTCAAAGTACTACCAAAATCGAAACCCCCTCCTCTGGAGATAATTATAAGTATTTATATGCTAATCTAGAGTCCTAAGCCAAAAAAGAAACAACAAAGTTCAAATCTGTGCTAGGGCATCGTCTAGGCAACGATTTTAGTGCAATTTTGGTCATCTGAATGGTGAGATTTTCACCCTTGGAAATCCTTCGCTGGTCATCTGAACGGCATCTGGACGATAATCCTTCACTGTCCGAACGGTGTCCAAACTAGCATTGCAGATCCATAATCAACTCTCTGAATCTCTTGTCATCGTTCGGATGACATCCAGACGTTGGCTTTTGCTATCAACTTCTTCAAACTTCTCTCCTTGCAGCAACCAACATCCGAATGGCATCCGAATGATGGCAACAGTGACCTAAGCCTTCAACAATCTTTTCAGCTCCATTTCCTGTAGAAATCAGAAAATAATCAATTAGTACTAGAATATAACTAAAACAGTATTTACAATCCTAAACTAAGAGTAACAAAGCACTAGTTAGAGTCTTATAGTTGTATTTTTGGAGCCCAATTAGAGATTGCTGAGTGGGCAAAAAAGAGGTGCTTATATTGTAAAGGGGTTCCAACAGTTTTAGGGTCAAGGCGGCTCGATTTTGGGGTTTTAGAAAGTTTTGTATAGGGCTAAAGAGTAAATTTTTTATATTTTCCATTGATTTCCTTGTAATCAAACCTTAGATATACATTTCAATGCAAGTTTCTTCCATTTTCAATCATTTCTTCATGAATTTTAGTAGCTAAACCCCATCTTGGATGCAAATGTGAAGGTTGGCCTAGAGTTTTCAAGTTTGGATGGATGTATAATGCTTTTCATTGATTTTATTCTATATTACTTGTATTCATTACAATAAAAATCTGGATTGATTAGAAAACTTAGATTTAGTGTTTTACTTGGTATTTTATATGCATAAACTTAGGGTTGGTATAGGGCTTGCACAAACCAATGAATTGAATCTATAAAACTTTAATTAGTTGCAAATCTAGACTCTATTGCTAATGATTCCTAATTTTCATAGTTAAAATCTTCCGAATCAAAGGCTTACGGAGAGACCTTTAATTTGAGTTATATGTATGTCTCCATTGAAATCTTTTAGAATATTGACCAATTGGAACATTTGCATTCAATCCCCTTTCCATTTTATCAATCACCTTTAGTTTAATTGTTTGTTAATTGCTTTCAAATAGTTTAGTTAAACCAATTTCTCACAATCAAATGATTTTTGATTTATTTTTAATTCAATTTGTCACTTGCTAGTCAAACGTAGTTTAGTTAGTGTGAGCTTAGTGCTATTCTTATGTTAAAATCGATCATTGAGGAAAACGATATATGGACTTCTCGAATAAAACTACAATCGTTAACCATGTACTTGCTGAATAACAATGCACCTTTGAGGTCGAACCAAATGTTAATCACCCAAAGAGTAGAAATTAAAGGTAGATGAGCTCACAGTATCTAAAATCTTATCATTTTTCTGTAAAACATTTCTAACTAATCCAAACACTTGAATTGAATTAACATAGGAATCTGATTACTAACAATATGTGATTCCTCGTAACGGAAATCATATTCTATATCTTTGATTCCTGCTATCCAAACATGCCATTAGTGTTAATCATTGTCAAACTACTCTCCAATCCCCTTCATATGTAGAGAACCAAACCCATAGACCATGCATTCCAATATTTGGATACCAAAGTTTGACTAATAGCAACAACTCCTATTCCACTGTAGGAATTTTTAATTGATATATTATTTATTTTTTCCTTATTTATGAATATTTTAATATTTGTTTTGGATTTTTTCATTTGCGTTATTTCTTCTATCAACTCTTTCACTTTTTGTGGAACTTCAATTTAGTAGAGAAAAAGAAAAAGAAACTTTCTTCTATCTACACTTTCACTTTTTGTGGAACTTCAATTTAGTAGAGAAAAAGAAAAGGAGACGAAGACAAAAAAAAGTCGAAAGGAAAACCGTTTTCCTTTGTGTTGTAAAAGACTTTCGTATAATCTTACTAAATTATTCAAAATAGGAGGAGAAGTGGTATTTAGAGCTAACAATTTCTCACATACTTCTATTTTTGCTCCTTGTTTTCCATGGTAACCAAACGACAAATAATAATTACCTTTGTATTTATTTTCTTTCTCCCTTATCAAACCTATGAGTTGCATTGATAAATTGCTATGTTTGTAGTTTGTCTTCATAAATCTAAATCAAGTTTAAGAAAAAAGAACAACAGCTCTAACCCTAGTTGAAGTTTGATACAATTCCTATCATAGTCATCGTCATTACATGCCACAAGATATGTTATCAAATTAGGTGTTGTTTTTGGTGCCATATATATATATATATATATATAATTTGCCAAAGTACTGAACTTATCAAGCTTTTGTCCCAGTTACCTAAATTCAGCTACATGCATTCGGGTTGGACATAGGTTGAACCAGCCGGGCCTATATTACAAAAATTATCATTGGGCCCAAAATCATATCTCATACCCGCTCAAAATAAAAATTATAATTTTCTTATCTGTCCATTTAATTTAAAATATTTTAATAAATATTTTTTCATCATAAATAATGCTAATAATAGAAAATCTAAATATATTAAAATATATAAATATCGAGCTGTAACCATCCTTAGTCTGATCAAAGATAGGTTATTCATATCAGGACTATAGGATTCACGATAAATAAATCTCTTACGGCCTGATCTCAAAACATTTGGGGTGGACATTAGTTGAGCTAAGCTTGTACTATATTATAATAAGAAAAATGCTATTCTTTCAAAAAATTTGACCAAAAAACTCCATCATGATCGGTATTTCGTTTTAAAAATGACTCTTATACAACTACATCATTATGGTAATAAATTTTGTATGAACTTTTCTATTTGTATAACATTATCTATATATATTTGTACATTAACATTGATATCATAATTATCAATACCGTGCTGCACCGGCCGGTACGCACAAAACCAATGTTCATACGGTGTAAAAGGATTCAAATAGCATCCCAGTTAACTTACTGCCTTATTTTGAGCTGTACCGGCTTGGTCTGTCTAGGAATATTCCGACTGTACCAACCTTTAACGATTTTTAATGAATAAATAATCTCTCCCACTATGTTGACTAACTATGATTAATATTGGTAAACCAAGGAGGGTGCTACTAGGGCATTAAAAATAGCCATTCGCACCTAGGGATGGCAGTGGATCGGGTAAAAGTGGATATCCGATCGAACCCGCCCCGTATAGGAAGGGTATGGAGGATTTAAAACGGGGATAGAGGTGGGAATGGAGGTGTAAAACTAAACCCGTGCGGGTATGGAGGCGGAGATGGACTTAGGTTGTCCCCCACCCCGCCCCGCCCCACCCCACCCCGCCCTGCCATACCCGTTAGATATTAGTATAATTAATAATTACCTAAAGCTTAATTATAAATATTAAGACTAAAGAAAGGGGTTTAACTATAAATTTTAAAACAAAAAATAGACTTACTTGTAAATTATAAAATTTAAATTTTGTCAATCATATTTTTTGCTCTTTTATTTATTTTTGTATTTGTTTTGGAGGTTTTTTTTTTTTTAGTGTTATTGGGCTTGACGGGTACAGGACTGGGGTGAGTGTGGAGGCGAGGGTGGACGGAAATTTTTACCCGCGGAGCGAGGATGGATATTCAAAAAAATATCCGTACTAGAATGGAGGCTGGGATGGAGGTGAATTTTTTAGGTGAATGTGGGGATGGACGTACCAATACCCTCCCCACCCCACTTCATTGCTATCCCTATTCGCACCTCTAACTGCATCACGTGGGTGGAGTGTAAGTTTTTTTTTTTTAGTAGCATTTACATAAAACAAAGGAAAAATCTCATTTTTGCCTTTTATATTTCATCTATATTTATTTTTACCTTTTTAGTTTCAACCCTATTCATTATTGCTAATTCTCTGTCATTTATGCCTTCACTCCAAACATACACTTTCAACCCTAATGTGCCCTTATGTCACTTGTTATAACACTTTATAAATTTCTTATATATTTTATTTTTTTAGATAAGGAATTTTCTTATCTATTTGAATGCTATGTTCTCCTTATATCTCATTTTTTATTAATTAAAGCTATGGCCATCAACCCAAAAAAATATATATAAAAAATAATCTTAGAATTCTTTTTTTTTTTTAAACCTAATGGAGTTAAAATTGTTATCACTTTACATCTTAAATATTAACTTGATTAAGACTTACATACTTTAAATTTATTAGAGACTCCTTACAAATTAATTTTATTAGAGGCCAATATAAAATATAATTCAAAGCTTATAAATTTATTCAATATCAATACTAAAAGAAAAAAAAGAAGTACATAGAGCAATTTGAGGTTTATACCCAAAAAATATGGCAAAAAGAAAAAAAAAATAGCAATAAGAGATAATAGTTACCATGAAATGATAGAATTTATTCCCGCGTTTTCTTCCAACTTGCGTAGACATTTGCAAAATGTAGACTAGAAAAACATATGAAAATTTTTTTTTATTTGAAATGAGACATAAATGAGATATAAGAGGTAATAATAAGGAGTATTGAAACTAAGAGACAAAAAATGAATACATATGAAACCAACAAGGCAAAATTGATGTTTTTCCTAAAAGAAATCAGATTAATCCAATTAAGATCCAAATATGGCTGGTCTTATCCAAGCAGGGGCCAAATGGTCAAAAAGTTCTATCATGAGGTCAGGTGCTAGTCCTATGTCGATTTTTCATCCAAATTCATATGCTGTGAAAGGCAAAGAAAAAGAAAAGTGTGATAAATAAAGGATAAAAAGGATAAAATAACAAAGGTTTTGATGGTTAGACTTTTTAAAAATCAACCCAAAAGTTTGATGTGTTGCAATTGCAATGTGTTTCATGTACGGAATATGTATGTGTACGGATAACCAAAAAAAAAATAGGACTTGGCAAAGAGGGCATCATTGACACTGCAAATGGAGGATTTGGGTAATACCAAATGAGGGTCATCACGTGCTCCTCAATGTAAATTTTGCAGAACCATGTGCACTTGTTCATGCACTCCATGTGCTTGTTAATTGTCTTGAAAGATACCCATTTCCTTTGATGTGCCTTGAAGAGCCAATTGGGTCGTTGGGAAGACGCTTCATCAGTCAAAGGGATGCCTAATTACATCTTTCTGTGGTTTATCATGCTTTGCCTTAGCTCTCTGTTTTAATTCAGTGGGCATCTAACAGCCTGTTTGGAACTCGGGGGACGGAAGGAGAGAGAAGAAAAAGGAAGAAAAAGAAAAAATAAAGAAAAAATGAGAAAAATTTTTAAATCATTCTTTCTCTCCATTTTTTTTTTAACAAAATCAAACAGAAAAACGATAGCAGATAATAATTTTTTCTTTCCTTTTCTCCTCTTTCCTAAGTTCTAAACAGCCTGTAAGTGCTTATGTGTTTGTCAAAATTGATCAAAGTTAGTTGGATGAGTAAAACAAAAAAATTCATATAGAATTTTTTACCGGAATGTTATAGTTAGATAAGAGTTATTCACTTTAAAACAAAACATCCATCACGATGACTCATAATTATAATAATGCCACTATTACGTCATTTTGATAAATTTTTTATACATATTTTTTTGAAAGAATATTATTTTCGTAGTTGGATATTGCGACTCTGGAATTAGTTGAACCCATTTATTACACTTGATATGTAATAGGAGTCACAGGACCATGTGGTGTTTGACTATAACAGTGCATACAAAAAATATGTAGCTTTTTTTGTTTTTTTTTCATTAGGATGTTTAAATCTACGATCAATGACTTTCTCGAGTTCATGAACGATTACTGTCCAAACAAATTATATAAACTTCATGTATTATATGAATAATGACCATTAAATCTCTCATTTACTCGTCATGTGATGCAATTTTACTTGAATTTATCTCCTAATGCAAAACATCGAATTGGATATTTGGCAAACTTCTACATATACCCAAAAAAAAAAAAAAAAAGGGTAAACTTCTTCTTGGATTGTCGAAAATCAGCGGTAACTCTTAACAAATTTTACATTCCAGTTCGAGCTTTGTACATTTTTTTTTATTATCATAATCTTATATGTATAGGTTTGAAATCATATTCATTTCACTTTTTGTAGTAATGTTCAATTTACAGGTGCCGTAACGCTAAAAGATATATGCCATTGGTGCTTAGTGCTTAATGGAGTCTCCTGTAAGTTCTCTCGCTTGCTTAGCTGGCCTTTTTAATTTGCGATCCCAGACAGTTGTTAAAAACTTGTAGGTAAATTACACTGTCACTCTCTAAATTTCGTAAAATATAAAATAATATTCTTTATTTATTAACAATTATACTGACCACTCTTTATTTTAATTTTGTGTAACATTTTACCTCTTCTATCAAGGAAACAGCAAAAGCTGATGTCATGCCCTTATTTTTTAAAATTTTCATTTTACCCTTACCAAGTGTCATTCAATTTGAGAAGTCATTTAACAACCAAATTATTAACTTGTTTACTTCCAATCAAATGGTAACACCTACTCTTGATAACAATAATAAACAAATATTTCTGATTAGCAAATATATAATACAAAATATTTCTAATTGTCAAACATAAACATAATATTTCTTTTTTTTTTTTCTCTCACTCATCTACATCACCCACCACCACCACCACGACGCACCACCAATCAAAACCCCCACCAAACCTTTGCTTCCCACCACTCCTGCACCGATCGTCGCCGGAACGATCACCTGCACATAGCACGAAGGCCCACCTCCTCATTTGCCCAATTTGACCACCTATAACATATGTATTCATATATATATATATATATATACACATCACATATATACATACATAAACACCATCTGTTAGTTTGAAATTCCGTAAATCCTATCTCTGGAACTCAATTTTCTAACCAATAGAATTCATTAAGAAAAAATAAAACCCATGCATCAAAAATCAGAACACATTTCAAAGTCAAAAACCAAAAACCCATCTCTTCCATCATGTTCTGGTTCGGTGAACAACTATGGCGAGGCAAGTGTTCTCATATTTCCCCAACCCGATACTCCCCAATTCTGTCTTCTGCTACACCCAACCACTACTCCCTTTGCCATCATTGACTACCACTTTTGGGTCATAAATCCTTCCCTCCACGGCTCCAACATCAAATTTATCACTACCATCGATCACCCAAACGTCATTCATCAACAAAAACCCTCAAATTCCATATATATATATACACACATATAAATATATATATTTACCAAACACCGTCTTGGTATGACTTGAATTTCTCCTTTGTGGCAGCCACAGATTTCAATTTACAAAAACAGAAGAAAAAAAATCAAAATTTCAACACACAATAGCTATACATATATAGTAATGTATATATCCAAAAATTGCAAACTAGATCAAGGAGAGGAGAGTGTTGCAGGGGATCTATGCTGGACACCGTAGCCACTGAACACCATTGACAAAGGGGGTTGGGTTGCAACGGGAAAAGCCATAAAGGATCTTGGGTTGTATCGGCGAAGGGGTGCGGGTCTACTGTGGGGAAGGGGTTGGACTAAGTTAAGGAAGGGATGGGGGGCAGTGCTACGACGGGGTGGGTTGGGATGTAATGGGGAAGATGTGGTGTCGTTGGGTTGCGACGAGGAACATGTAGGGGTCACTACATCATCGGAAAAGGGGGCTGCCGCTGGGTTCTCAAGTGGAGGTTCTCTAAAGTTGGAGAGCGGTGGTTAGTGGCTATGGTGGTTCGGACAAGGTGGCTAGGGTAGGAATCATCCGACGTAACTGAGGGGAGAAGGGAAGAACAGAGGAAAAAGGATGAAAAAAGCTACATTAATTAGTGTGCAATTTAGTAAATTAAGTGAGATAATAAGAGTAAACAAGTAATTTTATAACAACTATTAATTCCGTTACCTACGCGGGGCAACAATAAAAAAGTAAGGTATACAGTGCAATTGTCAATAAGGTATAAAGTATTATCTCATATTTCACAAAATTTTAAGAGTAGTTAGTATAATTAATTCAAATTTTTATATTTTGTTTAGAATTTAAATTTTTAATTAAAAAAATTCAAGAAAAAATAGTATAAAAATATTTTTTTATTTTATTTTTTTTTCTCACAAAAAATTTAAATTTCAAACGAAACTAGAGTCAATTATATTTTTCACTTTTGTAATATACACCTCATCTCACTTTACCTTTGTATTTTTAATTAAAATTACAATTCACCTGTATGTGAAATGCTATTTATTCTAGTAACGGAAAATAATCATATGACTATTACATGTGCATTTTTCTAAGTGTACAAAAGTAATTTCATTTTTTCTTTGTTCCACATTAACATGTCTCTCTCTCTCTCCTTTCTTTTCTACTGGTAACCACTGTCACTGACGCACCCCATTTCTGCAAGTCCACCCAACCCACTGTTACTCGAAACTTCCCCTTGTCTCTTCAAACTCTCCACTATCACCCAAACCATCTAAAAAAGTAAGAGATAAGGTTGCTGCCAGTCCTAAACCCACCAGGCCATATGTAAATTTATACATACATAAATATGTACATATATACATATAGATGTATATATAATTCCATCTCCCTAACAAATTTCCAAATTTTTTTGCTCTAACGCCTCAATTCCATTGCATTCTTATTGTACATAACTACCCATGATACAAATCAAAACTATTACCCGCAATATTCTCCACCAAATTCAATAGCGTATCGTACCCTTTTGTGTTGATCGAAGCTGCTTCTAACCTGAACTTCTTAAAAATCCTCCCAACCATATGGTCATGAATTGTGACTTTGTCGCATGCGGATCAAGCTCTGTGCGCAACATTTCATCCATTTTACACCCTCTTTTGCAAAATATCAAGAAATCACTCATACTACGAAAATAAATTTCCCTGACAATACATCAATGAATACTGTACTATGGTTCAGTATTTGTAGTGGGCCTAAGGGCATTGAGCGAAGGACATTTTCAATTGAGCCTGGCAGTGGTATGGTCGATCTGAGTGGGGCGAGCACGGTGTGGCCTTAGTGAACTAGAACTCTAGTGAGAAATAGGCCGAAGTTACCGAAGCCGGTGATGGCTAATTTTCAGCTTGGTGGATTTGTGAAACTAGTTGGCGATTTGGATGCAGAGAAGGGGGAGGATTTTGGCAGAGGAGATGGGCAGTGGTCGGTGGGTTATGAGAGGAAAAAAAAGCAGTTGAAAAGGAGAGAAAAGGGGGATCAATTATAATTTTTTTTACTGTTATTATAAATTATAATTTTTCTTAATCAATGCAATATTATTATGTATAACAATGTTTATTAATAAATATGTTATTACTATGAATATTAATGATATTAATTCATTTTATTTTTCATTTTAAACTACTTTTTACTATGAGAGAGCAAAATGAGTAATTACCCTTAGAGACAGTCCACGTGACTCTCATGTGGATATTTTTTGTCAAAATTTCAAATAACTTGACCAGAAATATGAGGAGTTGACTATTACAATTGAAAATATAGAGATCAAAGTAGGACAATGTGTAAATTGCAATGGTAGAGAGTGTAATTAATCTAAACTTTTATTACAACAGTATGGTGACTAAAATTCGATTTTCCTAGCTTTGCACTGCAGCATATTTGCTACTTTTATCTGACATTCTAAAAGTTCCCTCTTCCCCCCGAATTTTGCATTGAAACTTCTTAGCAATTTTTGCTCATGTTCTACTACTACATTTCAGGGACAATAATACAAGGGCTCCATGCAGGATTGGTGATCGATCAACCAGTGATGTTGTTAAGGTTCGCTATCAAGAGTCTGACTTCGGCAACCATGTTAAAATTTAAAAAATGCGAATCCAAGAGCTGAACTAAAATAATTGGGTTGACCTTTTTTTAGACCCATAACCCAATCAAACCGGCCCAGAGTAGCAGCCATTGTCAGGATTTTCCTCTTAGCCATCCCATTCATCATCCTCATTTCCGTCCATGACTGATTTAAAGATCTCAGCTCAAGAGCAGCTCGAGTAGATGCTTACTAAAGATGATGATGCCTCTTTACTAACAGCTGATGACGAGATAAAATTAGGATTGAGAGGCAAGAGAATGTGGCAAGAACCTGTTAGCCAGACTATATAGTCTATTAGAAACTTTGATAAGATATCTATGCCCACGTGTTATGGCACATGTGATTTATCTAAATAACTATTGGGTTTGTGATCAAGAAAAAGTTTCTTGTCCTATTTCATTTAAACCTCTTATACTATTAGTCAATAAAAATAATTTGTTTTTTTAATATATCTACTTTGATAGGTTAGTAAAGTTCAAGTCTAATAAAAAAATTAGTACTTTCTCTACCTATAAATATACGCATAACCCAATCGTTAATGTGTAACTTAAGATTAATAATCAAGAGAAAGAAACCAAGTTTCTGACAGATTATTGAAGATATTGAAGTCAATTACTTTAAGGTTTACTATAATGACTACAAGTAGGCTACAAGTATGATTTATCATTTTTGCTTTATCGTTATGTAAAAATTATAATTGTTTTATTTCTTGAATTTAAAGTTTAGTATGATTAAATCTATGAATATTTACAACTTTATGTGAGCCTAAAGAACCAGTTTCTGAAGCAGGGAAAATGGAGATTATTCCAACCCTATTTGACAGACTTGTGATGGGCTTGTCAGATATTGGCTAAATTGGATATATCGAGACAATTTGTTGTAAGTTTAATGAAGGCACAAGGAATAGAGTGAAGGTTGTTGAGCAAGCTAGTCCATCTCTCTCTCTCTCTCTCTCTCTCTCTCTCTCATGTCATTTGGTATGTCTAATTAGCTGGCTAATTGAATTGACACATTTCCTTCTTAGGCCTCCTTATAACTAACTATTATTTATGTAATGCATGAAGTTATGTGATTCATATAGACAATGATCATCTATAAGTTCGAGAGAGTAACCAATCAAACATCTGGACACCGTAGCAAAAAAAAAAAAAGTAAAAAAATGAATTGGCACATTTGAGCTCCAATGGTTTTGTCTTGATCAATCCAAGTTCAAATTCCTGCTTGGGCACTGATGAGATGGGCCAGCCACTGCTTTCGCCCAACAAAGTCCCAAGTGTAACCGGATCAAACCTCAGACATTTCATCAAAATGTGAGTGCTGTGTTCCTTTTTTTTTTTTTTTTTTTTGTGTTACTTTCAATTTTTATTTTTTGTTGCAATAGGCAATAGTTGCATATATTCGAGCAGCTGAAGATAGTGTTTAAGTATCCTTGGCATCAGAATAAAATCTAATAGAAAAGTAGTACTCAAGAACTTTAAAAGTCAGTTAAATCCGAGTGGCTGTATCTGAATATTTGTTCCTGGGCATCATACAAACAAGCAAGAGCTTTAAAAGTCAGTTTTTAGGGGTTGAAGAGCTAAGCGAAACAATGCCTATTGGGGGAACAGAGCACAGATATTATCTGAAACTCTTTGCCAAAATTTAGAAACCAACAAAATTGAGGGGCACACACTATCACCATCGGGGCAGCATTACCAGCATTACCGTAGCCATTAAAGCAATCCAATTAAGCTAATCAAAGATAAGGTCTTCACCTCAGTGGTCCTCGGCAATGAATGATCTTTGCTTAAAAAAATTACAAAAGCCAGTGCATGTCTTCACACATTATTGGCATTATATATATACACACCCATGCATATACAAGTGTCCTAGCAAGAGAAGCAAAGATCTATATAAAGAAGTGTTTCAACTGCACATTATTCTTTATGAATGTTACGTTAATTATCAATCACTTTCACTAGATTTATTTTACTATTAATCGACAATCACGAAAGAAGAATATTTTTTGTTTTATTTTTTTATTATTATTTCGTGTCATGCTTGTGCATGTTCATTACCTAAATCATCACTATTGAAAATCAAGCTTTAAATTTGGTGTTTGGTTTATTCCTTAGTGACTACTCGCTCAAGCTCCTACAATGCTATTGTCCACATGAACCAGATAAACTTCATATATAATACAGGGCATGGGGAAAAGTCTAACTGGAGACCCCATACTTTAGCATGAGGACGAGCGTACCACCGAGTACATGATTTGCATAAGAGTTTACTGGTTATCTCCTTAATGTGAAGGGCACAATTACACATGCAATAACCCCTTCCTTTGTTAACTAGGAATTGCAAGCCATTAACAAAATACAAACCTACAAGCATGACTTACAAGTAAAAGCTAGAATGGTGGACTGGGGACTGAGAGAGGGCATGTATTTTAAGAATAAATAAATTTGTTGATCATTACCACGTAAGCTGTGTTTGGGTGGTTCTGTGTTAACAAGTGAGGCTATCTTCCAAATTATCATGCATGCATATATTGTACATATCATTGTGGGTGGGAATAGAAAATGAATATTGGGGGAAATTAGCAGCAAAGTTTGTAAATAAATTAGGAGTTAGGTATATAGCAATAAGGGCGCTTAGGATGGCAATCTGTAAGTGTATGGAGATTTTCCTTTTCCTCATTTCAAGTTCTTTTTCCTACTTCTCACACTTGAGCCTGCTGTTGAGCAATGGAAATGAGTTTCCGCGCGAGGAAGTGCTCATCGAAACAACCCACCACCCCCTCCCCCCTCTCTCACATGGCTATAACTGCCATAAATATGTAGCCATGAACTTTGATCCTTTGTGCATATAGTTAGGAATTTGAAAATAGTATTGCCGGTCGTTTCATCACTCTTACTTTTTCCTAAGATCGACAACAGTTAACTGTGATCACTCATTCACAACAAACATGGGTAAGAGTCATATTTATATATATATATATATATGGGCAACACATTCTCTTCAAGTAACTGGAACTAGGAAGTAGCTAGGGTGCCCTTGTTTGAATGAAGTAATATACAACTAGTTCTAGGGTGCTTGAATCTTTGATCTCTTCCTCCTTTGCAAAAGTTTTATGGAGCATAGGGATCTAAGATTCTCAACACAAACAAACGCGCGTGACTTCACATTTTCTCCTGGTAAATTGTTGAGAATTGTTTTTCGTTATTTTATAATAGGATTATAAATATGGCCCTTCCCTCCCTCCATTTGTTAAAAATAATACCTCATCAACCAAGAAGTCTAATATCTCAACTGAGGTTGGATATATCCTCGAAAAGTAATGTGTTTGGAAGCAGTTTAATACATAGTTTATCTTCCATTTAGGTAGGTTACAATTTTTGCATAGCATTCGAAGCATTCAGTTTACAACATGTGTATATATATGTATGTATATTTGTATATATACAGATTGCTTCAACACAAATTGAAGAGAAAAGACGGCAGAACAAACATGTCTTTCAGTGTAATGCAATGCGGTTTACACCATAGAATGAAGAGAAGAGAATTACCGAAGATGACAATAATAGGAAAGCAGTCACAAATAATTTGATGAAGGATATAACTTCACTTGTACAGAGTTGGCAAAAAAAATATTGCATTGGCAATCGTATTTCGTCAAGGTTTGACTCATCAACATGAATATATATATACTCACTTCACAAAATGAATTATGAATTAAGCAGGCTTAGATGTTATAACACAATCACCACAGACAATGTTATTGCTCTAGTCTTTGTATGATCGATCACACATTATCTTAGAATCAATATATATTTCTATACCCCCCAGAAATAACTCGTCGTATTCATTACAACAATCCATCTGAAAATAATATACAATCCTCAACCATATACTCTAAAATCCTAAGATGTCTATATGAACTCAAATGGTTCTATGCAGAAGTATAAATCTATACAAAGAAAATCGTGAAGATATAGTGAAAGAGACATTGAATTCTGAGTGTTACCTCCTCATCTCTCTCTCTCTCTCTCTCCCTCTCTCTCTCTCAGGCCACAAAGTCAGGCATCAACTGTGCTGCAAACCTCTTGCGGTTCTGTAGATTAATGGTCTCATAGAGATTTGTCGAGTGAGAGGACGTGGGAGTGTTCATGGCACCAAACTCATTGGATTCACCAATTTCTACTCTTCTCCCCATATGGATGCTTTGGTTAGGGAGAAAAGTTTGATGGGTTGCAGACATAGAGAGGTTTTCGCAGTGTGGCAGACCAAGAGAAAGAGAAACACCATTGCCGGAATAAGTTGCCGGGAACTGCTCGGCACTGAACCTACCAATTTCACCAATAGGGTATGACCCGAATCCTCCAATGAAGTTCGCCGGGCCTCCCATCAATGTGAAACCATCTCTAATCTGCTCATCGTTTGCCTTTCCAGCAGGCTTGAAATTCATGTGCCCTGATGGAGACTGCAACATTTCAGTGCTCCTCTGCTTCTTGGGACTCCCTTGCCTGATGCCTTCCATCTCCGGCGACCCAATGAGTGCGAAACCGGACTGGTTTTGGATGTTTACTTCGGTGGGAGATGTTGAAGGTGTCGGAAGTAAACTTGCCGGAGGAGGATTCTGCTTTGTGGGACTGTCTTGGTTGGGCTTGAAAGTTCCGTTTTTCTTTTGTGCAGGATTGAACTTGGAAGCCGAGACTTCATTGTTTTCGCTTTTGCTTGTTTTGTCCTCTGATCCATTCTGTTCTTGTTCCTTGATTTCCTCCATGTACATTTCTTCTACCATCGGCTTCCAAAGCCGAACACGAGCGTTTATGAACCAATTAGAGACCTGGATTAAAGCATTTAGAGATGAGAATCCAACAACTAACAGAAGAAAATGCTAAAAAAATATTTTTGGTACCTGACTCCTGGTTAACCCTGTTTGTTTTGCCAGCATGACTTTGTCCGAGTCCTTGGGATAACTGATGAATAGGCAAAAAATTCCAGGCACAGATGAAAGTTGAAACTATTGAAATTTGAAATTTGAAGAAAGAATTCAAATGGGCTTTGAGAGATTTTGATAGTTGCTTACGGGTGGAGGAAGTGTTCGAAGAGCCAAGCGCGAAGAACAGAAACAGATCTTTCAGGCAATCCTCTTTGGGGTCTCCAAGCATTGGGCTGCATCATTCCCAACTGTTGCAGAGCTCTCTGTTGCCTCAGCTGATGATCGACGAATTTGAGCCTTGAACCCCCCTCAGTCTTGCTTCCTCCAAAGCAATCTTCTTCGCCTAAGTTCTTGCTCGCTGCTCGAATTTGACCCGTGATTGCATCTTTGAGGCACCGGAATTGCTTTGATATTGTTTGCAGTGCCAGAGCTGTGTATGTCTTTGCAGAGCCAATTCCGGCCGCTTGTTCGAACCATGAAATCACAATCTGAATTTGATGGTGGTACTGCCTGTACCTTTGTTCCACCTTCCATTCCCCAATTTTGAAACATGAACAAGATTGAAATTAGAGGTTCATTACAGAAAAAAATAAATAAATTAGAGAATTATAGAATAGACTATAGAAAATTGAACTCTGTTTCCAATCCTGAAGAGTTATGAAGGTACTAAAACTGAGTTAGAGAGAGAGAGAGAGAGAGAGAGAGTTATGAAGGTACTAAAACTGAGTTATGAGAGAGAGAGAGAGAGAGAGAGAGAGAGAGAGAGAGAGAGAGAGAGAGAGAGAGAGAGGTGTGAAGGCACCAAATCTGAGTTTGACCGAGAGAACAACTTAAAACTGAAAAAAAAAAACTTCAAAGAAACAATGAAATTTAATATAGCAATTTCATGAAAGAAACAAAAGAACTGTTGAGCATAAGACCATGGGTATCCTCTAAAGATCTGATTCAACTGAGTTGGCAAAGACCCAACTCAAATTCACAGACCCTTAACAACAATCATCTTAAGACAATCAAAACTTTCTTGAAAACCAAACTCAATTCTTTCTTGTAGGTTGTATTTACAAAACCAGAACTTCACTTCATCATGACAGCAAATTCATCCAAAACTCAACTCAGTGAAAACCATGTTAAGAATAGATATATAGTCATACCTCGTCAAGCATGTTGACAAGTTTTGCCTTCTTCATCTGAGTCTCCTGTCTCTCCGCCGTAGTTAGCTCGCCACCGCGTTTGGCACTTGTCTCTCCACCACTACGGCCTTCTCCGGCCACCGCTGACAATTCTCCGTTTGTCTTGTTCTGCCCATTCGCTCCCTTGGAAGATCCATTCTTGAATCCCTTGCCAACGTTCGCAACTTCATCAAGAAGCTCCTGTGCTGCCTTCAAATACTTGGAACTCAACAGCACACTCTGCACCCCATTAACGCCGTTTGAAATCCCGGAAGCCGGCGACCTGCCTGAGACCCGTATGTCATCTCCTACAGTCGGCAATATCGTCGCTGCAGTAGTTTGTTGGGAAGACAGGCTCAAAGACAGGCCTTGCTGAGCGTGTGTGACCTCACGCGCCTCCGCGGGGTGGTCAATTGTACTGTAAATATTGTACTGAACGCGAGGCATGAAACCACGGAGGGCTGAGATGTCGTGTTGTGAGTGGGCAGAAAGTGGGTGAGGATCTTGGGAAGAGGCTGAACCGGCAGCAGAAGTGACCGCCTGAAGTGGGATCCCCACTAGATGTTGGGTCTGGTTCGGCGGCCCGTGGCGCAGATTTGGTGAGTTGAGAGAGTTTCCGGCAGTGGCGGCGGAGTTCAGGAAAACGTAGTTGCCAGTTGGCGGCTGGTGTTGTTCCGTGTCAGAGTATCCAACGTAGCTTGGATTCATGAGAATCAGCGTTTGTAACCCATCACTTTGGAGTTCAGAATTTCCATGAAAGTACGTCCCCATCGATCTTTGAATATATATATATATATATATCTAAATCCACCTTCTGTCTCTGAAAAGGGACTACGTTAGCCTTCCTCTCCAATCCAAATCAAAACGCTCTCTCTCTCTCTCTCTCTCTCTCTCTCTTATACACATTTGTATGCATTATAAGTGTGTATATATACAAAGAACACGTACCTGTTGCTGATATCAAAGTGGGTGTTGAAATCAACCCATTTGGCTGCAAACACAACTGCTAAAAGAATCGGGAATTTTCGAGTAACTCTAATAGTCTTCTTCTCAGACAAAGCCTGGAACAATCAAGGGAAAATAATAGTATGTAAGGCAACATAAACCAAAATATACAAGCCAGAACTTGATAATCCCATAGTTGATAGCTGAATTGAGATTCAAGAATCCAGAAGAAGTGAAGAACCCATCTTTTTGTCTTTGCTTCTTCATCTTCAAACATAGTGTATAGTACTAAAGGAGAAGAAGACATGGATGTGCAAGGCATGGCCATGTTTATTGTTGAGAGCAGAGATATAGAGAGTGGGACGGAGGGGACATATACAGAGTTCAGATATAAACATACATATATATATATAATAGAGAGAGGGAGGAGAGAAGAATTGGTTATATTATTAATTAATATATCATTGGTACCTTGAATGATGGAAATCTGAGCGTGCACGTGCTCCATGATCATCATCTGCGAAGTGGAATTTTAGTTTCGAGTGATACAAAGACCAGCGAAGAATTTGAGAGAGAGAGAGAGAGAGAGAGAGAGACCACAGCATGACCATGCAGTTATGGCTAAAACACATGAGGATATAGATACATCAAAACACAAAGACCATACCCACGTCTACGTATCTATTTGTTGATTTGTATATGAAAACATCTATGAATCTGTGGATTTGTTAAGTCTCCTCACTTGGGGTAAAGCCCTTTGTCAGACTACTATCACCTCTGCAACTCTCACTTGAAAAGGGCAATAGAAGGGGAGAGAGAGAGAGAGAGAGATGGGGCTAAAAAGTCATAGAAAAAGATACTAATCTTTATTCACTCGTTTATCCACAGTCCACCACATATCTCCATCTTTTTTCTTTATAAAAAAAAAAAGGAAAAGAGTGACATGAATAAATGAACTGTGAATTGATACCATATGTACAGGATCTTGCCTTCTTGTGACCCTCTCTCTCTTTCTCTCTCTCTCTTATAGGGGGCTTTCTTATGTGAAGTACCTGCGAATTATTAGATCAAAACAAGGGAACTTCACTGATTTGACCTTCCTTTCAAATCATTTGATGCAGCCCGACTCCTTCCCTTTGATGAGCTACAAATAACTTTTTAGAGAGAGAAAGAGAGAGGTAAATGGATATGTGTGCTTATTTAGTCTTATAAAATGAAACAAAATGCTGTTTCTAAGTCTGTCAGAAGACACAAACAGCTGGTAAAAAAAAGATAATAAAGAGGAGACGTCTCCTTCCACTACATGGAAATTATTAATCAATTTATATAATAAAATAAAGAATAAAAGTGATGATGATGAGCAATAGTAGGATTGGAATGTCCTAGTTGTTCATTTATAAATATCTCTCTTTGTCTTGCTTTCTTTTACTTTTTTTTTTTTTTTTTTCTTTCTTGATATTTTATGTGGTTGATTGAAAGGGTTTGAAGATAAAGCAATTAAAATGATTAGGAACACAGACCCAACCACCATAGCACCTACTTTAATGCTCAAAAGGTTGATATGTCATCGTCTATATTTGCCCCAAGCAGATATATAAATGTATATATGGTAAATTTATCATTTATGCATATACGTGTATATATTGATTTTCAATATTTGAACCTTAACATGTATATTTATATAATTACATATATATATATAATCATTTCTCAATCTTATCTAATTACATTTGGTAATTGTATGTTGTCCATGAATTTTCTTCTTCTTCTTCTTTTTTTTTTTTTTTCCCCAAGTTTATTCTGAACTTCCTCAAGGGAATACCGGCATCCATGTTCATTAAGCGTAACCATAGAATTTGGGTGCTGATAATAATCAAAAAAATATGGAAAGCCATTAAGCTATAGAAGCACTCAAGAGAAAGCAAGAATTACCCCCATACACTCTAATTCAAGGCCATTCGATTGTTTTTGGCAGTTATTCACACTCACACTCCTAAAAGATCACCTCTCAAAAATCTAGAGAAAAAAAAAAAGCCAAGTAAATATAACTCATTTATTTATTTTTTCTTTTTTGGTTTTTTTGGTTGTTAGAATTAAACAATATTGTTTCAAAATCACAACAATATTTTCCCCACTTCGTTATGTTTTATTATTATTTTTTTTGGTTGTTGAAATAAAAATCATGTTTCAGTATCACAAGGTTATTTTCTCAGTGGTATTGACACTGTAACAAGAAACTGCGGCATACCCTTAGCTGATTTGAATGGTTTACTTTTCCAACTAATCATTCATGTTCACATATTATTGCCCTAACAATGTGATGGTTAGGTGATATTTAATATGTAGGTGAGTGATGATCAGCTGTTAATCTCTCAAATCAATATCAATGGTACTTAATTATCTTAGTAATCATTGACACTTCCTAAGAGTCTTTCATAATAAACAACAAAGTCTACTCACCAACATTATCTACAAAACAAAAAAAGTAAACTACTTTCACTGCTAAACTTTTAGTAGCATAAATGTGAAAGAGTGCTCCTGCCATAGGTCTTCTTGTCCTTCTGAAGTACCCAAGAGTTCAGATCTTTGTGAATCATCATTAATGGAGGAATAGCATTAGTGACGAACAACTTCTCCAATGGTTTTCAATTTGGAAAAATGTTATTGTTTTAAAAAATTTATACATAAATTCTCATTAAAATGATGTGAATTTGTATTTTAATAATTAAGAGTTATCATGATGGGTGTTTTATTTAAAATGAATGACTCTCATTCAACCACGATACTAAATTCTCTATTAATTTTTGGTTTATAGAAATGTTCTTTCATTAGTCATCAAAAATTGATTTTGCCTCCGTGAAATATGCATTATTAATTTTGTAAGAATGATCACGCATTTACTTGTGCATAAGCTTCTCTATCTTTTAAATTTCACCTTTAGATAATGTTTTGTTCTAACTTCAAATGAACAACTAATTAGTCCTCAAGTATTATGTTTGTAAAGCATGCATAAAAATACATGAATAATTGGGTTATGTAAATTTGTTTTATACAGTCTAATTTAATGCGTGTTTTAGAAACAACCAACGACTTTTATATGTTGTTTTGCATGGCAAGGGAGAAGAAAAAAAGTATCCTTTGGAGATAGCTTATTGGAACAGAACTAGACATTAGTCCATTAATAAGTGACGTTACCACTTATTATAATATCAAGTTTTGCCTTCATGTGTGTGTGTTCGTGTGTTGTGACTTGTGACTTGTGAGCGAGTGTCCTTAGGTTTTGCTTCAATCTATGAATGTTTCGATACATGGGAAAATCTATGAAAAATATTTCAATGCATGGGACAATCTAGAAACTTTGTGTATATTTTGTTGACATATAAGAAGTGATTGAACATTGTATATGGCATACTTTAAGTTCTTAAGATATCAAAGAGATGGCATAGAGTTTCACTATAATTGAAAACTATCTAGCTCAACTTCACACTTAGGGAGGACAATTGCACCCGAAAAATCCAAACTCCGCTTCACCCTATCCCTAATAAGAAAAGTTTGGGATATGAATAAACAGGTTAGGAGCGAGGTATGAGGAAAAAAAAATAAAAATTGGTGCAAGTTTGAGGTACTAAATGTTCTTAGTATATAAGTAAATATTAGGGTTTTAATGTTACTTCTTATTCTTGAGTTTTATGCTATTTGTTTCTCAATTTTATATTAAATTAGTGTTTCTATAATTTGCATTATTTTTTATTTTTAGAGATTTAGTTTTATTTTGAAATTTACAATGGGTTAAACCCATTCCAACCTGAACCCTGATTAACTTAAGCTGGATGGGGTCGAGGTGGGGAAGTTCAAATCGTCATGAGTTTGGGACGGGCTGTGAAGTGAAGTTTTTCTATTAGGGACGGGATAGAGTTTAGTCTAACCCATACGAAACCCACCTAGTTGCCATCCTGATTCATACTCTTCATGCTTGAAACTGAAAATAGAGAAAACTTCTCAAATTTTTAGCTAACAATAAACCATAGTTGACGGAAAACTCATTTTGAAGAAGGAAAGACTTTTATGATAGCGGTAAAAACTTGTGTTGGAAATTTTGAGAAAACTTTCAAGAAATACGGGAGAAATGTTTAAAAAACTTTTGGGATACTTACCAAAAACTCTTAAAAAACTTAAGGAAAATATTTTGAAAACTTAAAATATTGATTTTTATACATTTTTCCCCTTAATTTCTAACTAAGTATTTATAAAAAAAATTATACAGGTTTCTACTAAGTTTTCAAAAGGTCTCCACTAAGTTTATTAAAAGTTTTCTTTGAGTTTCGCGAAAGTTTTTAAATAGCATTCCTATTAAGTTTCTCAATCGTTTTTTGTTTTCTGTTTCTCCTTATACTTTTTGAGTTTTTTTGCCAAAATAACATTCTTTTTAAAAGTAATTCCCTATCTAACACTCTCTTAAAAATATTTCCCAAACTAGCACTCTGACATCATTTCTAAAAGAAATATTTTGTTAGAAAATCATTATAATTTGCTAAAATTGACTTTTTTTCCATATATGGGTGCCTATTACTCGAAAATGTTACAATAAAATTCAACTCAATATAAAAAAATGGGTCAAATGCACTTTTGATAACTAAAAAACCTACGAAAAAGCTGGTCTTTTTTCTTCCTTCTGCTTTTCAACAATTAAATAGGATATTAATTTTAAATTTATCTCTGCAAAAAACTTATAAAAGATTAGTATAGTAAACACGTGCGCATACACAAAGATGATTATTAAATTAAGTAATTCGATCAATTAAATCCTAACAATACTCTTAGAGAGTAAATTACAATTTTGTAATGTTATCACCTCCAATTCAATTTAAAAACTACTCAAAAAATTTGCACTAATTTTAATTTTGTCTTTTCGATTTTTTATGTCAGTTTAATGAATCTCCAAGTCAATTAAATTTTTATAATGGCTTCCACCTCTCCTCTTAATCATATATTATTATGACATGCAATTGTATTAGTGTTTCCATCTATAATTTAATGCCATTGGTTTGCACCCATTAAAGATCATATGTTATTTTTGTAATTGTGACCCATCAATCTCTACACTATTGAGCAAGGAGTGTCTCATTTGGTAGGGACTAAGATTATCCCATTCATGATTATGAGTTCAAGCCTTGTGCTCATTCCTCAGGTTGCAGATGTATATACTTTTTTTGTAATTCTTAAAAAAAGTTAATCCCTACACTACTTAGTCAAAACCATACTATTATACAAGTGTGCGATCAGAAGAAGATGCTTAAATAATGCTATAAAGGGTCATGTAGACCCATCAAAAGTAAGGATTTTTTTATCACTATCGTAAGTGGCAAATTTAAGAATATGTACTCATATACTTGGGCACCAACTCAATTTTGATAAATTATAATGACTTATTAATAAAAGTATTTTTTTAAGGATGATGTTGCAATATTAGTTTGGGAATTATTTTTAAGAGTGTTATATAGATAATTATTTTTACAAAAAAAGTTATTTTGAAAAAAAACTCTATATTTTTTATCGCGTTTTTTATTTCTACTTTCCATTTTAGTAGCTACGCAATAAACATGCTGCTTACAATTGGAGGAATTGTAAAACAGTTGTTGGACTAGTCAACACTACTTGATAAAACTGGTTATGCATTAAGCCACCTCTTAAATCAACACAAATTAAATCATGCAATGCAAGAATTTGCATTTACTCTTCTGTCTCCTCACGCGTGCACACACTCTTCCAGGGGTAGCATCAACCGTAAAGGGAAGTTTTCTTGTTGCATTACTAGAATGTCTAGCATGCATATAGCATAGAGGAAGTATTGCCACACTAAAAAGAAAGAGGTGACCTTAGTGATTTTGATTGTCACTTAAACATAACTTGGATCTTTTGATCAAAATTATTGTATTAACAAAAATGTATCTTATATGGTTAGCATTATCAATCCATTACTCCATTTTCTTGCCTTTATGTGGTTTATATATGTCATCGGGAGTTTAAATTACAATATATAAACCGCATATTACGTGTTCTTTTAGTACATGCCCGTACTAAAATCTCCTCTTCATGGTGTTATATGACATCAAGCATTTAAGGGGCATGCATGCATCACATTAAAGCAATCCAAATTCCACACTTCTGTGCCAACTTATTAATATTCTCTCTCTCTCTCTCTCACACACACGCGCGCGCACACGTGCACACGAAGGCATAAATATATGATATAAAACTCTGAAAGTCGAAATGGTTCCAATTTTGTTGTCTATTTCTATTTTGCTATCATGGACTCTTGTTTGTTGGTGTCTACCCCTTCAACTCAAATTCCGTACTTCCTTTTCGCGAAAAAACGACTAGAAAGAAGAAAACATTGAACAGCCTCGTATTTCAAATTTATACACCAACGGGCTGTTGGTTCAGCGATGGGATCTCAAACTTGGTGGGTCAAGACCTGAATTCAAGATCCCGTAGCAACATGTGGGGGCCATCGTCTATTCCTAACTCGGTCCCTCACTGCGCCTCCTTGACAGAGAACGTTTGGTGTACTGACCCTGGTGGCAGATGGGTGGGGTGATTGAGTAGGCCAGTGCTCTAGCGGAGGTGTTGGGACCCTTACTTGCATCACCATTTTGTTTAACCAAAAAAAAAAAAAGATTTCAAACTTATATATAATTCATGAATCTGTTTAGGGAAAGAAAAGAAAGGAAGAAGTATACATGGCTTACGGGCTCCAACCACTAAACCAGAAAACTAGCTACATTGTCATCATCATCGATGCATCACAAAGTAGATGTTCAACTTAGAAAGTTTTTTTTTAATCTGGGTCAATAAAATGACATGATATCACGGTTACAGTAAATATTTTCTCATATCATAAAGGAATTTATTACTAAATTGTTAACTTCCGTTCTCCTTCTTGATTAGAAGTCAAAGTCATTGTGGTGTAGTGAGCAAGTATTGCAAGGGGGGGAGTGAGGGTAATCATTGTTGTATATGAATGACTTAGTGCAAAAATATAGCTACACAGATAATATGAATTTTTTTTCTATTTATTTTTCTTTTTCTTTTTTTCTAACTAGGTGTCCGGGTTAACTGTGCATCTTGACAAGTCTCAAGGCTTGCGCAGTCCTTCCATTCCACACAAACTAAGTAATTACTGAACTAAATACCCTAGAATGGCAATTATTATGAATTTCTTAAACTAAGAATGTTGATGTCTCCGATTGAGTGCTTCAAGGGTAACAAGTTTGTTAACAATGGGGTTGGTAGTATTGAAATAAGAAAAGCCTCCTCAAGACAATAATAAGATTGGGTGTCTGATAATGCTATACTAAAGTTGCCTTTATTGAATGATTTTCTCATTTGACTACTATCATTTTGAAACAATATCCTTTAGTTTTAAAGACATCACTACACATCATTTTCTCTGATGTGAATTTCGTAAATGTGCTTTACCTTACTATTCTACTTAACATTTCCACTTTGAACTTTTTAAATGAGCTAATGATTGTGTCCTTATCCAAATTAAAGTTGCTAAAAGTTTGATAAACAAATTTGTGACCTGCTCTATATTGGTCAATGGTAATAGTGAAATTCTCAACTTTATAAATTTGTATTTATGTAAATACCCAAAAATAAAGCATGCAGTAGGTGTGTCTTGCAAAATTCTATGTGATTCTTAGGCACATTAACCTTTTGTTCAAGCGTTCAGAGCCACAAAGTGGGATCAAAAGGATATATAACACATACCGAAGCTTAGCTTTGCACTTTCTGAGGTATAACCTTCACCACGATATTAGTGGCTTAGCTCTTAGCGCTTCCCGTAGATTGAAAAATTCGTCATTAATTAAAACAAAAAACAAAAAAGGAAAATTGAGCGAGAATTTTCTTTTATTTTGCTTTAACTAATAGAAAATAAATCCATAATATTTGTTCTTTGCCTAATTGTCAATGGCAGCGAAAAATTGAGCTGCTTTGCCAAACCTAAACTGTTCTTGTCAACTTATCACGGCACTTTTGGACTTCTGTAACGAAAACGTGAAAGATAAACGGTTGTTACATTCTTTCACAAGGGATTTTGTTTGAGCTTACTGTCCATATATGTGTTATATATATATATATATATATAGAGAGAGAGAGAGAGAGAGAGAGAGAGGAGTTGCTTTCACAAGGGACCCGAGTCTTTATTAGCCACAACAAGAGTCGTTTCTTTTCCCTGTTGTGTGATTCTTTTCTCTGCTAGGAACCCGTTTAAAGACGCAACAATTATTGTATTTTCTCAAAGAATATAAACCCCACCAAGGGACAAAAAAACTAAACCAAACTTACTTGGCTGTTTTGTCCTCTTGCGGACTCCACTACTATCACCGCCACCACCCTTCCTGCCATAGCTATAGTAACGTACGCAGGTGCCCGCACAATGGGATGCGACGAAAGAAAATTGTTTTTATTTATTGTGATTTTGAAAACTTTGTTTTATTCTTTTGAACCAAAAAGAAAGTGAAGAGTATATATGTACTCATATATATTTATTTTGTTCCATTCTTATGGAAAAGGTTAAGTATTTATGAACCTCTCTTGTTATGATCTTTTCAATTCATAAGCAAAACATCCTTCTTTGATAGCCCATTGATGGTTTTCAATTCAAGCACTGTAAATTTGATGTCCCCTTGTGATGGTTTTATTTCTATTCTGGACCTAAAAACTTGATTTCTTCTTTACACTTAATTGGGTGTAAATAAATACTTATATATATATATATATATAAAACACATATAGATTTCTAGTGTCAATTAATTATGTTGCTTAGAGTCAAACTTAAAAAATTAATAAATTTTAAAATGTGCACAAATTTGACTAATTTATATAATAAGTCACTCTCAAACGAACTTTTGATGAACTAAATACAAATAAAATTTTAGTAGCTTAGTTTTCTTTATAGCCCTACTTACACTCCTCATCAAGCTCCGATTCTAGTTTTTTTTTTTTTTTAGCCATTCATACAAAGCAATTTTAAAAAAAAAAAAAACGCTGGTTGATATTGAACCCGTACTTAAATGAGCGGACTTCATAAGCCTCAGCCTCTCAGGCACACCCGTTGCTCTAAGCTCCAACTCTAGTTAAACATCCACATCCACAATCAAACAATTTGCAATTTTTGTTTTTAAGCATCCACTCGTCATCAGCCCTAGCTACTGACACTAGCCCTACCTACACTTTTAATGATCTTGGACCATAGATATTATGACTTTTAACAATCATGTGGTTTATGTTAAGTTGTTATACAGTTTCTCAATTTTGCATTTTTTATATCTATTTAGCTTGTTTCACATCTGCATTCGTAAAAATAATTACACAAAATAGCCTAAGCCAATAATAAATGTGTTAACAATAAATAAGTAACATCCACATAGATTAACCTTCTGTCACTCAAAATTAATATTTTGAAAGTGAATTTTTAACTTGAAGTTACGCATTATGGAATGAAATTAATGGAAGATCCACTTAATATTTAAATCTTAAACTTTTGATGGGGGTCAACAAAAAAGGCCTTCCCTAACCTAGACATTTATCACGTACAAATTGACATTAAGTAATTACAAGAAAAAGTTACCAAAACCAGGAGAGAAAAAACAAATACCCAAAAAAAGATTAAAGAGAAAAAGGAAACAACAAGATTCATTAATTTAAAAAAGAAAAACACAAAACCATAAAGAAAAAATAATTAAAGAGGGAATGGTTCAAAGAAAAGAGGGCCCAACTAGCTGCCTCGCTCTAAATGCTCGGGTTAGGCATGCCTGGGGGGCCCATACAAACGTGGTTCTTACCACGTGCCAGTGTTTTTTGTATTTTCACAAGAATTAAATAAAACTAATTGGAAGCATCTGAAAATGAAATTGAGGAATAACATTGTTTGTAATTGGAATTTAGTCATGGTAAATTTTAGAGAAAATAAGAATTAGAATTAAAAACTTACCTGAAAAGTGAGATTTAATCAGGTGCAGCATTCATGCTTCCAAATTTACTAATTAAATATGGAGAATGTATCCTTCATTTTTATAAAATGCACCAACTTTTAGCACCAAGTTCAATCAAGGGTATTTAGCCAATTTTTCATCTTTAATTGATTCTTTAATCAAAATTTAATATTTTATCTTTTCATAGCTTTTAAGTTATATTTTTAACTTTTTTATAAAAAAACAAAAAATGCCTAAAGCTATTTTAATTACTTGATAATTCATATGTGAAGTAATCTAATTTTAATTTTGACTAATACATTTTGAATGTGACTAGCACGTTTCGGAGAGCCTAACCAAATTTCAATTTCGGATAACATTGAATGATGGAATTCCATTTTCAGTAAAATCCATATCTGAATTCCATTTTGAAGTTTTTCCTAATCCAAACTTTAATTCTCCTTTATTTATTTATTTTCCTGATCAAAAGCCTTGAAGTTTGGTTTGGACTTTTAAGGCTTTAGCTTTGGCACTCAGTCGCATTGGTCCCCAACCAAAACTGTACACGCGTCAATCGTACAGTTCGCCTACTTTCTTTTTAGGAAGATTCGCCGGCCTACTGGGTCCTACCATCCAATCAAAACAACCAAAGAGAAGGGTCCCACGTGTCCATAAGTCAAGAAAGTAACCAATCAGAGGTAAGCACTGTCTCTCAGCAACGACTACCTTTATTTAAGTGGGGAAGGTACATTCACATAGAGAGAAAAGCTCTAATGAGGTCGACCTCATGTAGCACCTGTGAGCCTCATTTTATTGTTGAACTTCAACTACACGTCTTATCTTCTGATCAACAACTCTTTTGATATCGTGAAATGTCATTATTTACATGAACAAAATAAATTTATTTTATTTTTTAAATACGTTAGAAAGTCAAAGCTTTAAATATGAGAAATGTTAGTCAAATTCATAATTTTTAAATAAAGATAATACTATTACTGAATTAACTTCACTCCTCAACTAAGTAAATTTATTTATTGTATCAATAATAAGTGATCATGGGAAATGCATGGTACAATACTAAAAATAGAGCTATTTGTGACTAGAGGTTTTACGATAGTTCGTATGCCGTTGCAAAATTCTATTTTTTGTGATAGCAAGTTACTCATCTCAACTATGGTTGTCAAAGAATTTTTGATAGCCAATAACTGCAAAAAATTGTACACAAATGTATCAAGTTTTTCGACAGCTTCTACCGTTGCAAAAATATTGAAAGTCGTCGTTAATTTAGACCTATTAGCGACAGCTCCATGTGACATAGAGGTACATCATGTCAAAGTTTCTACGACGATTGAGTCGTCATTGCAAAAAAGAGTGAGCCATGATTTAAGTCATCGCAAAAAACTCCCAATTTTAAAATAAAAGAAATTAAACTTGAAATTTCATAATTAGCATAAGAACCAATTGATAACTGATAGATCTTGTGATAGTTACTATCGTATCAGCTAGTGCATTTGTGGTTATATAACTAACATTATTCAAAACATAATGTCTCTTATTCGACCTAAGTTGATTATATTTAGGGATAAACCACTTAATGGGCTCTCCCTTCTTAGGTGGGGTCTTAAGGTGAGTTCGATTAAAAAAAGAATTTATTGCATTATAAAAAAAAAAGGAGGAAGAGTGATGTGACGTTCACCAAATTATTTTTCTCAAAAAGACATTTTTGCCCTTTTGTTACAATTTCACAAAATTATTGAGGCCAGAGATGTCCTTCGAAGTTGTCATTGTTTTTTTATTTATTTTATGAGGAAAAAGGTGGAAATGGGCGACCAGTGTAGTAATTCTCATTGGACGTGACCATAAGAGTTCTTGCCTACTACAGAATGTTCGGATTGAGCCATATCTCAATATTGACCTGGGAAGGGCGAACCCATCATCGTAGCTCTATTGAAGTGCAAGCGACATCCAGCGCCTTCTCAACAATATCTGGTTCGCGCAACTGCTACTGCAAGCGGGTTCGAATATGCGGCTATTGAGAGAAGAATGAACTTTTAAGCCTAGTTGCTAAAACCAACTCAACAACTATCACCTTGAACTGTCTTATCACATCAAATATCAACCATAGCATGGATCATCCTTCTAATCAAATGGTGAAAAGAAATAGAGGATGTGGCATGTGTTTGTTTGGGATACAACTTAGGCTTTCCTTTGGTGTTATGTATGGTTCATAAGATTGGATGGTGACGTATACGCACTGTTTAAATAGAGTATTTACGATGGCATAAAATTGTCATAAAAAGCCATTTTACCGTCCCAAATAAGTAATAGTTGCAATGGCATTTTTAGCGACGAAACTGCTAGCGTCACAAAAAGTTTTAGCCACTGAGCGACAGACACTTTTAGCAACGGCAAGAAAATCGTCACAAATACGTTTCGTGATCAGGCAACTTGTCTTTTATGACCTCTACCTTGCAGACGCTAAACAATTTTTGCCATGGTTAAACACGATCTCTAATACTTATTGGCAATTGCTATTAGCGACGGCTTTAACCTTCACAAAAAACCTTTAGCAACGGCTAGATAGCTGTGGCAAAAAGTGATGCAAAAACGCCATCACGTTTAGCGACAGATTCTTCACTTTTAGCGATGGTAA
>CM065392.1:24952500-25075000 GCA_033060915.1 Euryodendron excelsum
ACATGATGATGCAGCAAACTCATGGTGGCTTGCCCCCAAGTCCGGGATAAACTGCCCTCTAGCCAGCTAGTGATCTCCTGCATTAAACCCACTGGTGTGATGAGAGTCAAAGGCCCTCCGGTGTTCAAGTTAGATTCAACGGGATCAAAGTGTTGGATAGGGAAAGATGTCTCAGGGCTTCTCTTTCAGGGTTGTGTTTTGCGTACCTTAGAAGGGGTTGAACTTTTTCCCTTGTATGCCTGCATGGGGGTGGTAGGTGGTCTCTCCACTTGGCGACTTCTGGTTGGAGGGGTCAGAGTGGTGTGAAAACACTCGAGTGGGTCATTCCTACACTCCAAGGTGGCGTGTGTCAGAACGGTATCAGAGGAGTGGGGGATAGTTGCAATTACACGCCACGCCCACGCCCCTGATATATGCCAGGGCGGCCGGTGTCAGAAGTGGGCCCTATTGACACGGTCAGGCGCCGACCAGACTGGTGGATCATTGCGGGCATCTGTTCGGCTTGGGAGGTCGGGGACGAATAGTTGGGGAGACCTAGTCGGGAGACGACCCGGTGACATGGGGAAGGAGTCGTCCAGCAAGTGCCGGTCGGCTAATAACACGACCTCTGGTCTGGTCGGGAAACCATCATCACCAGATGCCCCCAATTCATCTGGCCATCTGCTCGGGGTCAGAGGAATTCCACGGGACAGCACGACCACAAAATACGGAGCGCATTTATGGAAGGGGCGGCACAATAATGACGGGTGATGTCGCGTCGCTTCACTTACCACCACGTGGCAGTGAGGGATTGGTCATCAGTAGTCGAAAAGACGCGTCATTTCTCAGCCGTTGATGTCCCATCACCGCAAGCCATCTGGGCCATTGATTTCAAAGGTGTGGGGGGAGTTTTGTGAGGCGGTTGCCCCCATTTTTCCCTTAGTGCCTTTTACCAAATACGCAAAGAGAGAAAAGAGAAAACCTTTTTTGCCGTCCTCAATGCCATCTTCGTTGTCTTCGACCAGTTAAAAGGGCACCATTCCTCAAATTGGGCCACCAGCTTACTTCGTAACTCACCGCCAGTGCTTCGAACCGAGGTAAGCTTTGCCCTTTGGTTGTATGTATTGGTTTATTACTTGCTACGTGTCCGTTTTTTAGGAAAGGGGCCAGATTCTCGACCTTTCGAGGTTTGTTGACAGGCCAAAATTCTTAGAATCTGTCCTTGGGGATTTGTGTGAGTTGTTCAAGCCAGTGTTTGATAGGATTGAGGGCTGTAGGCCCCTCGGGACAATGTCGAATCCAGAGGGGGTTAGTTAGGACTCGGAAAGGACCGGTTCTAATGGGTATCGAGTCAAAAGGCGTCGGACCCAGGAAAAGGCCTCTGTGGGGAACTTAGGGGAGTCCCAAGGAGTTCCCGAGTCAGGGGAGGCCGGGGCCGCCCACTCTAGCTTCGGGGAGAAACGGGACCAACCCGTTGAGGTTGCTGCCAGAGCTTAGGAGGTCGGGCCGGCAGACGGGGAGAAAGAGGATAACCCCGGGTACAAAGCGGTGGGGATTTTTTCCTCTCTCGATAGGGAGAAGGTCGCTACCCTTCGGCGAGTGTACCAGATCCCAAAAGGGGTAAGGTGCAGGGTTCCCAGCCCTAGGAATTGGGCGTGCTCGGCTAAGGAGGGGGAGATAGTGATCTTTAAGGGCGCACTAGCTGGTGGTCTTCGTGTGCTGTTCCTTCGGCCAATTAGAGAGATTCTGGAGAGGTTACGCCTCCCCTCCTAACAGCTCTCGCTGAACGCCTGGCGAATCATGGCGGGTTGTATGATCCTCTGGCAGATCATCCATGGGAGGGACATGACGCTAGAGGAGTTCTCATATTGCTACAGGCTGGCCAAGCGTGGGAAGGGGTACTGGTATTTCTCAGGTCAGTCGACAGGGCTCGATTTGGTCGGCGAGCTTCCTTCTTCACACAAAAACTGGAAGGATCGGTTCTTCTTCATTAGCGGAAAGGGCTGGGAGTTCGACCCTTGGGAGACAGACTTCTCTGCTCGGATCCCCAAGCAATGGGGTTACCCGAGTGAGAAGGGTATGATCTTTTCCCCGAGTCTTCTTCCTCCCCTTTTGCTTTATGTTTGTTGCTTGTGTCGCCCGTTGTGACTTAGGTGTCCTAAGGGTGTTAGGTCGGGTGAAGCCCCTTTTGTCTGCCGAGCACAAGGCGGCCATAGAGGCGGTCAAAGAGTACGAGTTTCGGACCGCCAAAGACTTGGTGACTGTCGAGGAGCTTGCCCAATACCTCTTGGGGCCTGAATTGAGCAAGGAGGCCCTGGTTGCAAAATGTGAGAGGAGTGAGTACATTTTTGTTTTTGTTATGCTGGTTGCTCTCTGACCTTTCTGGTTATTCTTTGCAGATCGCTAGTCTACTGTGGTTACTCAGGCCAATACTATAGCGGTCCAACCCGGTCCCCAAGCATCCGAGCCGGCCGCGATGAGCTTCGACATTAACTACTTAGCCAGAAAGAGGGCGGCGGCTGCTAGTGCCTCAGGATTGAAGCGTCAGAAGACCGCCGAGGCTACTGAAGAGCTCCCCCCCTCCCCCTCCTTCTCCGAAGAAGGCGTCCCCCCAGAAGGGGAAGGGTCAGGTTTTTATTATCATTAAGCTTCCTCTAGGGTATCCGGAGGGATCTCAACCGAAGCGCGGCGTAGTCATCCCGGCAGACTCCTATGCCCGTGCCAGTCTAGCTGCTTCTGCCTCGACCAATGTCATCGATAGCTCAGACATGGCCTGGGAGAGAGCGACAGAAGTGGTAAGACCTTCGGACATCACGAGGTTGAGCAAGCATCCCAACTCACGGCTAGTCAAGGATGCCAACCACGATCTGTTCAAGGTGAGCTTTTGTGCTGTTAGCATTCTGTTCTTCATTGACCTTTGTGTAGTCTTTTTAGGTCCTAACCGCTCGATTTTCAGTCTCTTGCTAGGGTTATGGCTCTGGGCCACCGCCTGGGGACTTCGGAGAAGGCCCTCCAAGAGGAGAAGGCAGCCAACTCGGCGCTCATCCAGGAGGTCCAGTGGCTGAAGGGCGATGTCTTGACCACCCTCGCCGAGAGGGATCCTGCTCTAGAGGAGCTCTAGTCGGCCCAGGCCGATAACGAAAGGCTTGCGAGGTAGGCCAATAAGCTACTACTATACTTCTCAGCCGAGGAGGCCAAAAGGCACGAGCTAGAGAAGACTGTGGCGGCCTTCGGCGAGGAGCTCAAGACGGTAAGGGCTGAGGCCATTCAAGAGTTTAAGAACGGGGATGACTTTCAAGCTTTGTTGGAGCCCACTTTTCTCTTAGGCTTCGAGACAGCCAGGATGCATGCGTCCAAGAAATATCCTGAGTCGGACTTCTCGGGTCTGGACCCTCTTGACGGAGTCCTGCTTGGAGACGGCCAGGGCGCCGCTGACTAGGCGATCAAAGAAGGGGCCCAACCAAATGCTGTTGGGGAAGGCCAGGACACCGAGGCTTAGCAAGAGGCCATTGCGGGTGGCCAAGTCGGGGATGCTCAGCGTGCTAACGCTGAGGGACAAACTGCTGAACAGGCTCTGGCGTGAATGTAGTTCAGGCCCCCTCGTTTTGCTTTACTAGTTGCTGTCTTTCTTGTTTTCTTTTTTTTTTTTTTTGTTTTGTTTTTTTACTCTTGCAAGGGGCGTTTTGCCTTTGTACCCCTCATTGCATCAATGAAATGACATTTTGTTCTTATACTCTGTGTTTGATATATTTTTTGAGTGTCTGACTGGAGTGACTTGTAGAATGCTTGTGAGTGCTAACGCGGACCTGATTGGCAACAGCATCTGAATAGGCCCATCACTGTTCCTAATTCACTACTCTGGCTTTGCTCGACACTTAGACAGAGCAGATTCTATGCCTTTGCCATTTAAGGCCATCTAGCTCTGCTTGGCACATGACTGAGCAGATTCAATGCCATTGCCGCTTAAGGCCCTCTGGCTCTGCTCGGTACTTGACCGAGCAGATTCAATGCCATTGTTGTTTAAGGCCCTCTGGCTCTACTCAACACATGACCGAGCAGATTCTATGCCATTGCCGTTTAAGGCCCTCTGGCTCTGCTCGGCACTTGACTGAGCAAATTCAAGGCCATTGCCATTTAAGGCCCTCTGGCTCTACTCAGCACTTGACCGAGCAGATTCAATGTCGTTTCCATACAAGTAGGCAGATTCTGTGTCGATTTCATGTAACCAGACAATTGTCGAACAATATCTTTTATTGATATTCTGGTAAATTACAAGTAGAAGCCTTTCAAGAGTAGTACTTCCTTAGGTGCTCTGCATGCCACGGGTGCAGGAGCTCATTGCCTTCTGAGTTCTTCAACTGTATGTCCCCTTCCTTGTGCTGCTAATCACCTCGTAAGGTCCTTCCCAATTGGGTCCGAGCTTGCCCTCTTTGGGATCTTTGGTGGATTGATTGACTCTCTTCAAGACAAGGTCCCCGTTCATGTAGTCTTTTGGTCGAACTCTGGAGTTGTGGTATTGACGCATCTTTTATTGGTAGGACGCCACCCTCATGGCTGTTTGTAGCCTCCTTTCTTCCAGCAGATCTAGATCCACATTCATTGCTTCACCATTAGTTGCAGGGTCGAACTACAATTTTTTGGGGCTAGGAAGGCCGATCTCTACTGGGATGACGGCCTCGGTGCCAAAGGTAAGCGAGAACGGCGTCTGTCTCGTGGACACTCTCTCCGTCATTCTGTAGGCCCAAAGGATGTTAAGAGCTCCTCCGCCCACAAACCCTTGGCCTTCTCCAACTTCGTCTTGAGGATCTTTAGCAGGGACCTGTTGGTGACTTTGACTTGGCCATTCGCTTGAGGGTGCTTGGGGGACGAAACATGGTGACTTATTCCCAGATCAGTGCACATTTGGTTAAACTGTCTACCCTCGAACTGCTTCCCGTTGTCCGTGATGATGACCCTGGGGATTCTGAACCTGCATACAATATTCTGCCACAAGAATTTCTTCATCTTCTCCTCAGTGATCGTTGGTAGGGCCTCTACCTTCGCCCACTTTGTGAAGTAGTCGATCGCCACCACTGCAAACTTCGTATATCCTTTGCAGAGCGGCAGTGGTCCCACAATATCCATCCCCCACTGGGCGAAGGGCCAAGGGGTCTGGATCGAGGTCAGCTCTTGAGAGAGCAGTCTTGGGATGTTGGCGAACCGTTGGCACTTGTCACACTTCTTGACGAATTCTTGGGCATCTTTCTTTATAGTAGGCCAATAGTAGGCTGTTCGTAGTATCTTCTTGGCAAGGGACCGGCCACCAAAGTGGTTCCCACACACCCCCTCGTGGACCTCCTACATTATGTAGTCTGTCTCTTTTTCATTGGCATAACGAAGCAGTGGCATAGTATGCCCCCTTTTGTAGAGTATTCCGTCCTGTATGAGGTACCTGCTCGAACGGTATTGAATCCGCCTTGCCTCATTCCGGTCTTCAGGCAGGGTTCCGCCCTCCAAATAATTCCTAATCTGGCTCATCCATGAGGATCCGAGCACAATTTGGTCGACTTCTGCGCTTTGAATACTCAGTGAATCGAGAATCTCAATCGGAACATTCGAGTCGGGCTCATCTGACGAGGCAATCCTGGCTAGCCAGTCTGCCTCTCTCGTTCTGCAATCTCGGTACACGTTTCAGTAGTATCTTAGCAAATTTTCTAGCCAGGCTCTTCGCTACTTGGCAATATTCCTTCATGTTGTCTTCTCTGGCTTCGTACTCTCCCTAGACTTGCTCCACCACCAATTGAGAGTCGCTGCACACCACTATCTGTTCGGCCCCCATTCGCCGAGCCATTCTGAGACCAGCAATGAGTGTTTTGTGTTCAGCAACGTTGTTGGTGGTAGGGAACTTGAAGCGGAGAGCATATTCCATCTTGTAGCCATCTGGGGTGACGAGGACCACGCCAACACCACCAGAATGGTGGGTGGAAGAACCATAGACGTTCAGGACCCAGTGGCTATCAGGAAGGTCAGCTTCAGGGGTGGCAGGGGGCGGGTTAGTGAATTCTGCAATGAAATCCACAGCAGCCTACCATTTGATCGCCAGTCGGGGTCGGTAGTGGATGTCGAACTGACTAAGTTCAACAGACCATTTCACTAGGCATCCTAAAGTCTCGAGCTTGTGTAGGATATTCTTCAAGGGCTGGTCAGTGAGTACCACAATCGTGTGGGCTTGGAAGTAGGGCCTCAGGCGTCGAGCTACAGTCACCAGCATGAAGGCCATGAGTTCCATCTTCGAGTACCGTTCTTCTGCTCCACGCAAGGCACGACTGGTGTAGTACACTGGCTTCTGGATTCCCTATTCTTCTCGGACAAGAGTTGAGCTCACTACTGTCGCCGACATTGCCAAATAGAGAAACAATTCCTCCCCAGGCATGGTTCGGCTGAGCAGCGGGACTATGCTAAGATATTGTTTGAGTTGACTGAATGCCGCTTCACACTCCTCGTTCCACTCGAACGCCTTGCGTAGGATTTTGAAGAATGGAAGACACTTGTCTGTAGACCGGGAGATGAACCTATTTAGGGCTACAACGTGTCCCACCAGGCACTGAACATCATTCGTTGTTCGGGGCGCTTGCATGTCGATGATAGCCTGAATCTTATCTGGGTTCACCTCAATCCCCCTTTGTGAGACCATAAAGCCTAGAAACTTTCCCGAGGTGATGTCGAAGGCACACTTGGCGAGATTGAGCTTTATCCGATGCTTGTGGAGTGTTTGGAATGTCTCATCAAGATCTTGCAAGTGACTGGTGGCCTCCTTGCTTTTCACCAACATGTTATCCAAGCAAACTTCCACATTATGCTCGATCTGTGATTTGAACATGAGGTTAACCAACTGTTGGTAGGTTATCCCAGCATTCTTTAATCCAAACGGCATGACGTTGTAGCAATAGAGCCCCCGGTCTGTGATAAAGGCTGTATGCTCATGCTCCCGCTCTGCCATCCGGTTCTGGTTGTATCATGAAAAAGCATTCATATAAGTTAGCATTTCATACCCTGCAATGAAGTCGACGAAGAGGCCGATGGTTGGCAGGGGGAAACTGTCCTTCGGGCACGCTTTGTTCAAGTCGGTGAAGTCAATGCACATCCACCATTTTCCATTGGACTTCTTCACCATGACGACGTTTGAGAGCCAAGTGGGGTAGTGCACTTCCCTTATGAACTTCGCCTGCACCAGCTTCTTTGCTTCCTCAGCAATTGCATCATTCTTTTCCAGCGCAAAGTTCCTTCGCTTCTGCTTGACCAACGTAGCCTTAGGGTCAATGTTCAAGTAGTGAGCTGCTACTCGTGTGTCAATACCGAGCATGTCTTCGTAAAACCAGGCAAACGCGTCGACATTATTTCTCAGGAACTCCCGCAACTACTGCTTCAACACCTCAGGTGCGGTAGCCTCGATCTTCACTGCCCTGTTCTACCCTGGGGTCCCGACCGGGACATCTTCTAGTTCTTCTGCTGGCTCTCCCCTTCTGACTTCCTCCTCATCCCTCGGCTCAAGCTTTTCGATGACCAAGGTCTTCCTGCTAGGTTCTCCTTTGAGGGAGGCCATGTAGCATTCTCTCACTTCCTTCTGGTCGCACCTTGCCCACCCGACCCCCGTGTTGGTCCGGAATTTGATCCGGAGGTGATACGTTGAAGCTACTGCTTTGAACTGATTCAGAGCAGTTCGGCCAATGATGGCATTGTACACAGATGGCCAGTCCATGACCAGGAAGTGGACTATTTTCGTTACCCAGTGCGGTTCCTCTCCAAGGGTGACTGGTAGGGTGATGGATCCAAGAGGGACCACCTGGTCCCTGGTGAAGCCGACCAGGGGACAGCTTACCGGCTTCAACTTCTCTTGGCCAATCTACATTTTTTCGAAGGCCCCCCGAAACAAGATGTCAGTCGAGCTCCCGCTGTCGACCAAGATTCTCCACGTTTTGAAACTGGAGATCACCGTGGAGACGACCAGGGGGTCATCGTGTGGTTGGTGTAGCTCGGCTGCTTCTTCCTTCGTGAAGGTAATCCTGGGGCCCTCGGTCTTTGTCTTCTTGCTAGCTGTCCCGACCAGCATTACTTCTGCTTCGGTTCGGATATCCCGTACATGCTTTTTCACCGAAGAGGATTGTCTTCCTCCTGCGAATCCTCCTGTAATGACCCTTATCTCCCCAATGGGCTGGGTGGTGGTCTCTGTCCTTGCCGGGCTGCGTCGTTCCACTCATGTTTGGTCTCGGCCGGCCACATAGCGGCTGAGTCTACCTCGTTTGATTAGGTCCTTGATCTGCTGCTTCAGGTTGATACAATCATCCATGTCATGGCCATGATCACGGTGGAACCGACAGTATCTCCTTCTGTTCCTCATGTTCAAGGGCGTCTTCAGAGGCTCGGGCCATTTCAGGTCCGGGTTATCTCTGATCTCCATCAGGATATCCTTCAACTTCGTCGTGAGTGGAATGAACGTTCGATCCGGACCGTGGTAGTGCTCGCGTCTCTCTTCTCCCCGACTTCTCGCCCGGTTGCTAGTTCTGCTCGTCTTCGTCTCCTTCTCGTCGTTTGAGGTTCTGCTCGTCCTCTTCTTTTCCGCACGCGAGCCACCCCCTTCATGGTTATCTCGCTTGGCGCTCATGGCATCTTCTGCATTCATGTGCTTCTGAGCTCGAAACATCAATTCGGCCATGTCTTGGGGTGGCCTCTTCAACAAGGAAAAGAGGAGTTTACCGCCTCTCAAGCCCCTCATAAACGCCGTGAAGGCCACCTTATCGTCCACGTCGTCCACGACCAATGTCTCCTGATTGAACCTCCCCACATACTCCCGCAACGTCTCCTCCTTCTTTTGCCTTATAGTCTACAAGTATGCCGCGAGCCTCCTTTGCCGCAGGGCTCTGATGTAGTGGCTCACAAAGAGCTTGCTAAGTTCCTTGAAGGTGGAGACCGTCGCTGGATTGATTTTGTTGAACCAAGTTCGTGCTGAACCCTTCAACGTGACGGGAAATGCTCTGCACATGATCTCGGCCGGTACTGCCTGCAGATGCATGAGCACCCTGAATGTCTCCAAGTGGTCCATCGGGTCTTTGGATCTATCAAACGCATTCAAAGTCGGCATTTTGAACTTCGGGGAAAGCGGGTAATCCATCACCTTCTGTGTGAACGGCGAGGCCGTTCAGCCAATGAGGGCTTCCATGGTGTTTGGAGCTTTAGCCTCCACTGCGGCTAAGACTCCGACCATTTGAGCTTACATGGTCTTCAGTTGTTCATCCCAAGCGTGGGAGCTCTCTGGCTTGTCGCTTATCATCTCCGTCCTCGAAGGGATGGCGTGGCTCGTTTGTGCTTTTTCGATGTGGGGCTCGTGGCGGAGGAGAGGGTCCTCAACCCGTCCTTCATTGCATTTTTCGTTACCGTGGGGGGGGGGGGGATGGATGGATCCTTGTCCACCTCCTACTCCTCTTGTGCTTCTGCCGGCGAGTTGGGCTGTGGTGGAATCTCTGGTGGAGGAGCGGGGTTTCGTTGGAGCAACTCTGCATTTTATTGAACAAGCTGTTGCATGTTGGCCATCATGTTAGCCACCGTCTTCTCCAAGGCAGTTATCTTCTCTGCGCTGGTGTCAGCCATCGAGTTTCCTTCTAGGAGGGTGCTAATCCCAGACCTAGTCAAGACCATAAAATGCCACAAGTTCCCATAGACGGCGCCAACTGATGATGTAACAAACTCATGGTGGCTTGCCCCCAAGTTCGAGATGAACTGCCCTCTAGCCGGCTGGTGATCTCCTGCACTAAACCCACCGATGTGATGGGAGCCAAAGGCCCTCCGGTGTTCAAGTTAGATTCAATGGGATCAAAGTGTCGGAGAGGGAAAGATGTCTCAGGGCTTCTCTTTCAGGGTTGTCTTTTGCGTACCTTAGAAAGGGCTGAACTTTTCCCCTTGTATGCCTGCATGGGGGTGGTAGGTGGTCTCTCCACGTGGCGGCCTCTGGTTGGAGAGTCAGAGTGGTGTCAAAACACTCGAGTGGGTCATTCCTACACTCTAAAGTGGCGTGTGTCAGAACGGTATTAGAGGAGTGGGGGATAGTTGCAAGTACACGCCCACGCCCATGCCCACACCCACGCCCACGATACATGCCAGGGCGGCCAGTGTCAGAAGTGGGCGCTATTGACACGGTCGGGCGCCGACCTTACTGGTAGACCGTTGCGGGCATCCGCTCGGCTCGCGAGATCGGGGGCAAACAATTGGGAAGACCTGGTCGGGAGATGACCTGGTGACATGGGGAAGGCGTAGTCCAGCAAGTGTCAGTCGGCTAATAACACAGCGTTTGGTCTGGTTAGGAAACCATCATCACCAGTACATATGATCCTTCCACAACTTTGTGCATTTTTTTAATGCAAATCGATTTTGTACTAGTTTGGACGAGGTTCCAAGTTACGTTACAAAACAAATATAAAAAATATTAGTCATTAATCTGATTGATAAATAATAAAGTTTTTATTAATTGGATAAATAATAAAGTTTTTACCGGAACATCCTACCAAATCTAATCGATCAAATCTAGGGGTATATATGACTAATCAATACATGTAAAAGGTACAATGCGGCACACGAGGATGCCCAATTGCCCTAGGAGTTTGTTCTTCTCTATTGGGTGCCACCTCTTATCAAATCCAACATGATATTTGAATTGTTCATTCCCCTAACCCGAATGCCCAACACAAAGTCTCGTTCCTTCTTTGAACAAGATGAGAACGTCTCAGTACCTGATGGACCTAAAGCAAGTGAATCCAAATCGTAACATGAAACAAAACATTTATTAATTTTTAGGTAAAATAAATGAACATTTATTAACCTATGCTATACCTGATAGAATCGGCTAGGAGGATATAGCTGCTGAAGGTGGATGTGATGAAGTAGTAGCTGATAGTGCTACCGTTGCTGCCTCTGCTAAAACTATTGGTGGAGGAGCAAAAGGTTGTAATATAGGTTGTTGGGATGAAACTGGCTTAGTACTTGCAGAATGAGATGTACGTGACCACAACATATCTGATAACATTCGATCAGTAGACCGCTTCCTCTTTGTCGTAATAACGTGATAAGATAAATACAAGATATATACAATGTACAAAATAGTAAAAACATACAACCATACAAAGTCATTATCATTTCCTTGGCTTCATATATGAATAAAAACATGCATGAATGCAATACATATTAAATAAACCGTGACTAGAATTGATGCAATACATATTCAATAAACCGTTGCAATACAAATTCAATTCAAGTCCAATATGGATACCATATACTAAAATTAACACGTGGGGGTACGACTAGCATCAACCGTTGCTCCTTCTGTTCCTTCTCTAACTTAGTGAACATCTGTATTATGGAGGGTAATATTTTCATCCAGTTGTTGACTTGTATAAGGCTTAGCTTGAGTGTTTGAGGAATGCATATTAAACAAACTTATTCGTGACATCTTCGCAATAAAATGCCAATTTGGTTGTAGGGAGTCTGAAGCATACCAAATTTGCTCTGCTTGGGATGCAAAGATGAAAGGTTCGTTGGTATCTCAATCATCTTGGTACAACATATGGTTGAAGTTGCCCAATATAAACTTGAAAGCATCTTCCTTTTTCTCGCGAATGTTATCAACTCAATCATACTTAAACATGACAAGTATCATGTCATTAGTGTATTGGATTTTAACAATATCGGTTAGCTATATATAGTAGTACACAAACCTTATGCAAGGATTGTTATCCTTTTGACTAGTATAACTCAAGGTCTCAACCTTTAAACTTACACCACTATTTTGAGTAATTTGAAGGTCATCTATGTGCTTCACACGAAAATAAAACTCATTGACGTTGTAGGCATTATACCTCTATGCTATGTCATCAGGATCATTTGCCAAATTATTAATTTCATTGGACAATATGACATTAGTTGTCCTTCATAAAGTTTGAAGCTGTTATGCAAAGAAGTGAATATTTATATTCATCAAGTGTACGTAAGTTTGGGTGAAGTGAAAAAAAAAAAAAAAAAACATACATGGTTGTTGAACCAAGTGTGGAATGTTTCAAAATGCTCACACTAACTTTGATGATTATCTGCTTGAGGCAAATTTTTCTTAAGAAATTCAAGGTGATTGATGCACAATCAAATTACAAATGTCAATATCATGTACATATAACTGCAACATACTTTAACATGAAGTGGTAATTAAAATATTGCTTACTTTATGAATGGTGTCATTGATTTAGTGTTGAATAAGACATAGCGATGAGCCTGTGTCAATACACTGTCATGAAGACGAAAATATTTTCCTTTCTCTTCTGTAACATCTTTCTTCCGCACTAGTTGATTGGTTTTGGTTTCCATGTCATCAAGATATTGAGCACAGAAATTTGTGCACTCTTCCAACAAGTACAATTTACATATTGAACCATCGAAAAAAGCTCGATTCCGAACATATTCTTTTAGCGTTAGAAAATGCCTTCAATTAAGTACATTCATCGGTACTGAACTGGTCCACATAATAATGCTTTATTTGCTAAATTTATGGGTAAGTGTTCTATTACATCAAAGAAGGTCGAAGGGAATAATACCTCAAGATGACACAGAGTTACTGCTATACGTTCATGAATATATTACAAGTCAGTCACACAATTCAACCAAGGTTTCAATGACTTTCTTAGGCAAAGAATGCTTAAACCTGATAGATTTAGTTTGCGTATTAAAACATGACAAGCATATTCACATTTGGTACTTTATCTCGACAACATGGCATATGCAGGGAAGTCGCCAATTGTCCTCAATAAATATGTGTACAATTAAAACATCTGTTTAGTCGATGCATAAAAAATGGGTACACCTTTATTCTAAAGTTCATTCAACTCCTTAATTAACGGATGCAAATGGATATCAATCTTGTCACCAGGTCCTTTCGACCCATTTATAAGTACAGATAGGATAAAAAAAACAATTGTTTTATGCACATCTAAGGTGGTAGATTATATGGAATCAACACTACAGGCCAAGTGCTATGAACTATATTCATCGTTCTAAGGAGGTTTAATCTATCCGATGCTAGCTATCACTAGCAAAGATTGAGTTTCGCCAATCGAAATCTTTCACACCTCGGAGTCAGTAGGATGCCTTAAAGTCTCGTCATTTGGTCATTCCTCTACATGCCGTCTTATTGATTGGGATGTATTGAATGATATAAACAATCTTTGCAGCCTTGGCTTCAAAGGAAAATGCCTCATCTATTTTGCAAGCTTTGATTTACTACGATTTTTTGAAGTATTGACACTCTCTTTCCATCTATATTTATCACATATGACACATTGATTAAGATGCTCATCTTGAACAACATACAATTGTTGGGGTATGCATCCCAAGTCATATACGTAAAGTCAGGATCTTTAGTTATCTTTTAAGCTTTATAGTAATTGCTCGAAAGTTGCACACTCTCAGGGAAAGCCTCACTTAACAACTCAAGTAACATATTATGAACTTGTCTGTCCAATGATTGAGTACCTTCAGATGCAAGAGTCGAATAATGAACGATAATTTACTAAATTTCTTACATCACGGACACAATTCACTCTGTGCATCTTCTAGAAGTTTGAAAAAGTTAATAGTTTCTTCATTCGTGCCTATCTGACCCTCATCATTCTCAAAACTTGTACCTACATGTGGAATAGTATCATGTATCATTTCGACCATATAATCCCCAAAGTTTGAATCTCCCAACATTCCACCTTCTCTATCAGGGCGACTAGAACTAGAAGAATATGGCTTCGCATGACTTGTCCAAATCTTATATTTCCTTAACATCCCCTTGTTGAGAAGATGTTCATGCATAGCTTCTCGCAAAAAATAGTAGCGATTCACACACTGCCTATAGGAACAATAGATCACTAAATCTGCGGCCTTATCGGTGTACTCAAACATAAGAAATTGGTTAATTCCATCCACATATTCACTCAAAAGCCTATCACTAGAATTAGTCCAACTCCTATCCATATTTTTGTACATGTCCACATAAATATTACTTAGCCACCGTAGGTCATTAAATTTTAATCATACATATTCATACAACGTGAAACCTATCCATCCAACTCCTCTCTAACAGATATGTGGTCTTATCCCATTTAGGAATGAATAATCTATATTGTAGGAAGCAACTCAAACTGCTTTGTCCATCCTTAAGAAAAATCCGTAGCATCTCCCTACAGTTCTCCAAGTACACGACGTAGAAGAAGTGTATTACTATACACTATATCCCGTACGTTCCCAGAGAACACAGAGTTTACAATACGACATCTCCATCAAATAAGAACAATTTAATGCTGTGAGCCACTGACTACCATATAGATTTATGCATTCCCAAACTGTCCGAAACTAGACAATTCAATAATTGTCTCATCACAATTAAATCCACAAACTCCGATGAGGATATACTTATATTTCAGTTACCTTATGCATGCATGAGTTAATCAATATATATATGTCTATGAATACAACATATGAAAGAGTTATTTAAAAAAACAGTAAATATATTACTATATCACAAGAAAGAGACTAAATTAAAGTTAAATGGCTTGCCTACTATTAACAAGATATTTAAATTTTCATAATTTAACAGGTTATTATGTATATAAAACTTATAAAACTTCTTAAATTTTTTAATTAATCGATTACTAACCCCAACCCTCGCTGCCGCACCAAGCCCTCACAAACACATAACAAGTTAACATTGTTGCAATTGAAAAGCGGGGGACTAAATTAAATTTTTGGTGAAACATAGGAGTGGTAGCTATTGAAGAAAGAGAATTCACAAAAGTATAATAAACATATGTATTTGAGTTATTCTTTAGAATGTATCATACATAAATCATATAAGTATCCGTATCCATGTAAGTATATATAGATCATATAGATATGCATATGTATGCATACAAAAATACAAGTATATGCCCTCATGATAACATCGCTGTGAGAAGAAAACCACAAAAATAATTTTACTTATAACTAAAAATCACCAAACCAATTTTGGATAAAAGAAACCAAGCCATGAAAGGGTCAAAACAAAAATGTAGATGCTTGCGAACTAGAATTTTCAATGAGATAACTTTTTAACAAAAAATGATGCCGATAATTCAAAACTACTAAAAAGAATTGACCTATATAGTAATTCTATTTATAAATTCTTCATTGGAAATTTTGTTTGCATAAAATTACACAAATGAAAGTGAACTGATTCTGCATACATTGGAAAAATTAGATTAAACTGGTTGCAAGTGGGGAAATCAATTTGGGACAAAAAAAAGCATTACATACAGCCTCCCTATCTATATATCATATACAATCAAATGTGTTCCTATATATATATATATATATGTTTATTAGATTTATTGGGAGATGAGTGAGATGTGACACAGTGCAGTTCTTCCTTGTTTATGCCTCTCTCTCTCTCTCTCTCTCTCTCTCTCTCTCTCTTGTTTCTCTCTCTAGAAGGGAGAAATCAAAGGTGACAAAAAAGCAGCGGTCGTGTTTCACAAAAAACGTTACTCATATAGATGTGTATAGATACAGTGGGAGTGCATACTTATGCGTAACGTGTATGTAACTATACACACACACACAGAGAAGCTTACTTGTGTGGCAGTGAAAGAAGAGGTGCAGCAGTGAAGGCTAAGAGAGGGAGATTGATTTAGCACGGCAGTGAGGTTGATTGATCCTAGGGTTAGAGGAAAAATGAAGGAAAAATGGGCGAAATCAAATTGGGACAAAAAACATGCATTTATATATATATATATATATATATAGAGAGAGAGAGAGAGAGAGAGAGAGAGAGAGGAGCTTACCTATGCGACAATGAAGGCTAAGAGAGTGAAATCGTTTCAGGGCGACAGTGGCTAATTGATCCTAGGGTTAGAAGGAAAAAGAAGGAAAAAGGAAAAAAATCAATTTGGGACCAAAACTACGTCGTTTAGATAAAAAAAAACGTCGCCATTTCATTAAAGACTTTTGCAACTGCATAATACCTTCGCAAATACTGCATCATAGAAGTGGCGACATGTTTAACTGCTTTAAAACGACGTCGTTTTGTTAACCGTTTAACGACAACGTTGTTTGCCATCACTATTGGTTTGTCAAAAAAAGTCGTTTTGTTAACCGTTTAACGACAACGTTGTTTGCCATCACTATTGGTTTGTCAAAAAAAGTGTCTGTTATGTCAGGGTCATTGCCGTCGCTAATAATAACTTTTGGGATGGCAATTTAGTCGTCGCAAAAAGGTTTCATCGTAAATACTCTCTTTTCTAGTAGTGTACAACTGGGGTCAAATCTAATTACTGTTGTCACAACTACTGTAATTGAAATTTTCATGCTAAACGTTGCTTTGGCTATAGGTACTAGCTCAACCTCTCTATAAGGCTTCCCAACAAGATATTGTGTTTAAATATGTTAAATAAACAATAATTTAAACCTAATTTCACAGGTCGAGAAAAAGATAATATCTTATTTTGATGAATTGAGTATTGGTTGGCATGCCAAAAGGGCAATTGGAGGTTGTCGAAGAGTTATTTGGATCAGATCCGATTGACCCACCATCATATAATGTATATAAAAATAACAACGAAATATATGAAAGAAAGAACATGAGAGAGAAAGAGAGACCCGGGGGGAGGATAGATCCTAATGTGGTGTTCTTGAGAGAATCTTTAATTATATCTTACAAATTGTTTGGAGTAACCTTTTACTTGGTCTTCCTTTCAACCAAACGTGGCATAATATCACTTGCTTTACATATGCCGAAAACATTAAAAAGTAAACTTTATAAAGTAGCTTGACTGGCTAGCTTTCAAATCTCAAACTTCATGGTAAGCGTGGCCCTTCTATGTCCATCACACTATGATAAGTTGTAGACAATAACGTCCAAGGGACTATACCCATCAATTGTAGGACACCCTTCAATAAAGGACATTGGGATCGACCTATCTAGTCTTGCTGAGATCCAAACCACTTGGTGTCTAGATATTTCTTCAATATTTTATCTTCACTTTCTATAAGTTAGGCCCAAGATTATATATATATATATATATATTTATGCGAGAGAGAGAGAGAGAGAGAGAGCGCAATTTGTCATCTATAAAGACTAGCTACCACTATCTATCTACTTCCAAAAGGAAATGGATAGTGACCTTAAAGACGTTATGAAAGATAAGATTTAGCAAGAGAAACAATTATCTAATGAAAAGGTAGACAGCACTACACACTATTTTTTTTTATTCAGATAGTGGAGATTAGAAGGGAGAGGAAGCACTCAGACAACATATGTTATTAGAGGAGCTTTTTAGGCCATTGGATATTGATCTAGTGGGGTCTTAAAGACAAAAGAGTTGGTTAGAATCCCACCCCTACTTCAATCCAATGGCTATAAGGGTGACACCTACATCAACCCCTATTGCATGACTGGTACTGTAAATTTCTACTCCTTTCTCAAGTTCTTCTTGTTATTTTCAAGGTCTTTATTATATTGATGATACCGATTTGTGGGTTGCTTCTGTCATGTGGAATGCATGTTTGGGTTTTGGAAGTTCAATGCTTCAGAAAGTATAGACATTTCTAAATCCTAGTACATATATCAAGTCTTCAAAAAGGGTGCAATAGATACAGATTATATATATCCTTCACCATCAAGAGCATGCAATGTATGCATATTTCAGTTATTTGCTGTGTTTCTATGTTGTAATCATCATGAGATTTATATATTCAAATCACACTTCATTTGCAAGTGTAAGTTTACAGTTTACAAGATAAATTCAATCAAAATCCTTAGAGGTCAAGTTGCGCCAGGCTGCCAAATGGATGTAATATATATTTGACATAAAACATGAAAATTTAAAAAGGGAAAATTTTAACAATACCCCTTGAATTATGTTGCAGTACCATTAAATTCTCCTAAACTATAAAAAATATACATTGACCCTTTGAATTTTTAATTTTAATAATCAACACATTTTATTAGCAATTCTTAAAGAAAATTGATAAAAATTGTTAAGTGACTTGCTTATGTTTTTAAAAGTATGATTTTATATCTAAATTGACCTTCTCATATTATAATAATTGTCTAAAATATCAATTTAGATGTAAAATCATACTTTCATGAACATGCGCAAGTCATGTGATGATTATCCATCTACTCTCTTAGCATATTATTAATATATTGTCAACAAAAGGTGTTGATTGACATAAATTGATAGTTCAATGGTCCATATGTTACATTTCAAAATTTGAGAGAATTTAGTGATGTTGAATTATAGTTTAGGGGTGTTTCTTAAAAAATGCAAGAGAATAGGAAGGGCTAAAAGGCATGCATTGAAACAGTTTTTGGTGCCAGGGCAATTAAGAGTAACCGTTTGAAGACTGATCAGACCGGACATGAGCCAATGCCCAGTGTGGTTGGCCCTTTGAGTCAATTTTGCAGGGTTTTGGATAAATTGATAGAGACATGGGCCCTGGCTCTTGTGCTTGTGTTCTTTCTTAATCATCATTCCATTCCCATCTACATGCCTGGGAGGGGGGATCCTACATGTCCTTGCAGAGGACCACACTGTCCAAAACCTATTTACAGATCAATTGGGACACTTCCCCTTCTAATGTCCATGAGCCACAGGCACATAATAATGATTTAAATTTCCTTGGGTACCACCGCGAGGAGTTTTCACCATACCAGTACTCTCTTATCTCAGTCCTTCCATAAAGAAAAAAAAAAGAAAAAAAAAAAAGTTGGACCATTAGATAAAAATATTAGTATGGCTTTTTTTTTTTTCCAAAATTACTTTGAATTTTTTACACAAATATGACTTCTAGTTACCACAATATGATCATATCTTGTGATAACCGTTATTACATTAACATGCATGACACTTAATATTATTGCATATTTAGGGGAAATCTAAATCACCATTTTTCAAGGTCTAATTTTGTTTTCAAAAGCACATATTACCAACAATGCCTTTTCAATTTTTGCAACTAATATTTTACTTTTGCAAGTAAAATGTTGAATAGTGAATACATGTTGAATGTGTTGCAGCTCATGAATTTTGTATCCTCCGTGAGTACTTCGGGCCACTTTACATGTACTCAATTTTTGTTGGAGGCTGAGAAAATGAATCGGCAAATGCATGTGCTTTATCATAACCAAACTCCACAACATAAGTGATTAACATTGTGGGCTTTCAAGAGAACTTTGGTTTTTGTTATCACTGCCATCTGCACTTACAAAATATGGCAAAAACAAATACAAGTGCAAGATGCATTTCAAGAAGCCTGAAGAAGGGTTATTGCAACTTCCAATTAGTATTAAGTCGTCGCCGCTGCCTTCATGAACAATAACACTAACAAAATTGCTAAGGACAGCCGTGTCTATTGATGAAGCGGGACTGAATGCTTGACACCTCAAGAGAGTTCCAGCATCTGATGGTGGGCTCTCTCTTATATTTTACGCATTTAGCCACACTTGACCAACAGGCACGACTGTACTTAGCAGTCTTTTAACACTAATAATAATTAGAATAGGAAATAATTTTGAAAAAAAGAAAGCAGAACGTGGGCCAATTTTACTTGTTAATAAGGTTATAGTTGACGGCTCTTTCACATCGAAAAAGTTTGGATGTGTGTTAATTTATAAACCATACCATCACTTCTCATTTTTTACAAGTTGTATTGAGTTTGGTTACTTTAAAAAAAAAACTATTACTTTGTTCCGCGGCATGTTCTTCTGATCCGCAGAGGAGTTTTGTATGGGAAAGACTCTTCCGCAACGAAAGAGTTTGGATGTATGTTTTAATTTATAAACATTCACACCACTTTTGTTAGTTTTGGTTAATTAAAAAAAATGTTATAGTTGACATTAAATAAGGGGCCCATTCATAATGCACATGCTGGTTCCTCGTACGAAAGAGCACTAGGGTTGCCTTCCCTTTTTCATAGTATGCCATTGATTAGCTTCACAAAACACGAGGGTTTACATTGAGCCAGGTTGGCTAGGTCCTAGGTCACCCCACCATAATACTTCAATCCCAGCATAGTTAATAAGGTTGTAAATAAATTGAACTGAGTAGTGAATTATTTAAGTTTAGTTTAAAAATTTTAACGAGTTTGAAAATATATTTAAGCTTAGTTTGTTTAACTTTTGAAACGAGTTAAAATATTTTAAATTTTTTAGTATATATAAACTTATTAAGTCGAGCTCAGAAAATTAACGAAATTTAAAATATATTCAAGTTTAGCTTGTTTACATAAAGTGCTGATCTCAAACGAGATTTTAACGAACCAAACGCAAACTGAGCAGCCCTAAATTAACTAGTATGTACAGATTCAACTTAGACACATGACTATTACCCCAAAAAATCTTCATCCTCAGAAAGACCCAATAGTTATTGGACTTGAATAGGGCCCAATTGATAAGTACACTATCCACGTACACTTCACCTACCAAGGAGGGATGATATATACGAATGGGCCTGCTCTACAATTTGAACTTCCTCTTGCAAGACCCACAAGTTTTTATGAGAGGGGAAGCAAGTTTATGCGGTGCTCCAGAAACTCTGAATACAAATAAAATATGGGCTCCTATTTAAGTAGTTAATAATTTTCAAACTTGTCAAGGACATATATAGCACAAGCAGTTTCATCGTGTGTTGATACCTCATTTTTGCATAAGTGCAACTCAATCTTCTATACAATCCATTTGTTACACAAATATAAGAGAAACCTCAGAAATGCCGAAGACTAGCCCAGATTGAAGCATACCAAAAGAGTCAAACCGCAAGCAAATCAAACTAATCTAGGCCTATTTTTTAATGACTTCGGCTCGGCATTACCCATTTGGGCCCAATTCTAGGTTTCTGGCATAGGCGTCGAGTGAATCCAACCCACGATACATTATCATTGCGGAGATGACGTTGGGAAGTCGATTAAGGGCCGGTTTACTATAACTTTTTTTAAGTAAAAAAACTAAATTTTTTAAGCTTTTTTTCTTTCTTATTTATCTTAATTTTATAAAAGCAAAAAGCTAAAAAAATAAAAAATTTTTGTTAATAAAAAAAAATAAAAAACGAAAAACTAAATTTAAGCTCGAGAGTAAGTGCCTGAGATGTCTTCTGCATTAGCACCTCCAACAAAAGGACTTTTAGATACTAGTTGGGTGTTTAAAGGTTTTATCCGGTCAAATACGTGCTTGGGCAAACTTGCCGTAAGAATGCTTGTTGCATTTTGGTTGGCCCAAGTCATCTCTTTCACATTTCCTTGCAAAGCCCAGTTTTTCAAACAATAGTTATTTGAAGAATGCTAACTCACTCACATGCTAATGTTCGCTATTTACAAGTGAGTTCATCACCCCCACTGTTTGTCCTTTTTAGACCTTTGCATTTTCCAAATTTGGCAGAATCTTTTTGAACCAGAATTGCCCATAGCTTGACGCTTCAATAACTTATATTATAATTAAACTTATATTTTAATTTAATAATTAATTAAATAATTGATAAAATATTTATATAATTAAACTAACAATAAAATTTGGGCGGGCTTCGTGTAGCGCTACCAAATGTAGAGCTAGGCCCACTCAAAGAGAGCTAGGCTAAGCCCGGCAGCCTCGGGCCGATTTTACATTTCTACACTTTATTTGCTTTATTTAATTCCCATAATAACCCTTGGATAGGTGTCAAACTCTCTCATTTTTCAGTTTCGGCATTTTCGCTACAAATAAACAAAAGCCCTTATTTATTTTCAAACCAAACCATATCTCTTATTGGGATTTTTCTTCAAGTTTCATCCTTCATTTCCCAAGTTCTTAAACCTCAAATGGCCTCCAAAACTCCATTTCCTTATGACCTTTAATACCAAAAATGTTGTTACACTAGCTGCAGGGCCGGCTCAACACCATCGGGGGCCTAAGGAAAAATATTTAAATGAGGCCTTTCAAATTTTTAATATCATCAATAAATTATTATTTAAAATTTATTTTTCTTGCCTTTTGAGATGCAAATTTATTAATTATATCTTTATATTCGAGATTTATTAACATAATTTTTTCAATTGATAGTACTGCTAATCCAGTTAATCTTTCTTGTGACATAGTCGATCTTAAATAGGACTTTATTAATTTTAACTTTGAAAAACTTCTTTCTGCAGAAGCAACTGTTACTGGTATAGTCAATAATATCCTATAAGCAATACATGCATTCAGAAAGGAATTTAATCTTTTTATATAATTTAATACGTCAATTGGTGTGCTTTCTTCTATTTGTAAAATTTCTTTTAGAACTTTCAATTCTAAAAATAAATATAAACCATCAATATTAGAAAAAAATGTCATGTTTTAGGTTACATTCGATATTAAGACAATATTTTTTCAAACTATCATCCTCTAGCAATTTTAATTTCTTAAAATTAAACAAAAAACCAAAAACATTGTCATATATTTGAAATTGTTCAAACCTACTTTGAATTGAAGAAATCGCTTGATATACTATGTATAAAAAATATTCAATCCTAAAAGATTCTTCAACAGGTTGTGTTGTTTCGTCATTAATATTTTTGTCAAATTATTTTTTCCTACAAATAATATGTTTTTCACGAAATACAGGTTCTATTTCCATTTTAGTTGCAATTTCTTTTGATGAAATCATAACAGATATAAATTCATTTTCTCTATATTTCTTAAAAAATGAAATAAGACCTTTTAATTGGTCTATTGCAACATCAATACGCATGTCTTTTAATTGTAGATATTTACTAACAGAGTTTACATCAAATAATATATCATACCAAATAGTCATAACTAATAAGAACTCAAAATTTTCTAGTTCATATGTTGCCAAACAATTAGCTTCACTTTTTATTTTAGGATCATCACTTGTTTTGGCTAACTGTAACAAAGCATCTCTTATTTGAGGAGTTTGAAATTTTATTGTTTTGACACTTTCAACATGACTCTCCCAATATGTTTGGGATAAGGATTTAATAGTTAAACTTGGGACATTATCTTGTAAAATTTTTCAACGCTTTGTAGAAGAAGAAAATAATGAATATATGCGTTGTACCACTCCAAAAAAAGATATAGCTTTAGGACAAGAATTAACCATATCACAAAGGACTAAATTTAGATTATGACAATCATATGGTGTGTAAAATGCTTTAGAATTTATATGAAGTACTCTTTTCTGTACTCCTTGATGTTTTTCTTTCATATTAGATCCATTTTCATATCCTTATTCATGTGCATCATTAATATTAAGTTCAAGATTTTTTAATGCATTTATAATTGTATTAAAAAGCACCTTCCCAGTGGTATCATTCACTTTTAAAAATTCTATGAAATATTTTTCTATTTTTATTGGACTGGTTGAAACATTAATGCATCATAGTATAAGAAACATTTGTCCTTGATGACTTGTATCCGGAGTACAATTGAGTATAATTGAATAGTATTTTGCTTCTTTAATTGTTTTTATAATTTTACTTTTAATTTCGTTTGCTAATAAGTTTATCAATTCATTTTATATATTATGTCCAAGATAATGATTATGAAGTCCATCATATTGTATACATCTAATATGTTCTTGCATTACTGGATCAAATTCTTCAATCATTTCAATTAAACTTAAAAAATTTCTATTATTTTCTTGATAAATATTTTCATTTGTTCCTCGAGATGCCAAATTATTTTTACCAAGATTCTTTACTACAGCAATAATTCTTATTAACACTTTTTTTTCAATGATCTTTTACTCTATTAATCTATTCTTGGATATCTTTATTAATTGTTTTATTTTTTAATAATCTTATTTCTAAATCAACCCAATTATTCATATTAGTAATATGCTCATTAGTTGTTTCATGGCTCTTAAGCTGCACACTAAGATTTTTCCAGTCTTTGGATCCTTCGTTAGCTAATTGACTTGTACTAGAATTTGAACTAAATAATTTACAACAAAACCAAAATACTTTATACAAATCTTTTGAATACACAAGCCATTTTCTATCATACTTCTCTCTGTTTGGTAATTTTCGTGTGTAATTTATATTAGAGAAATGTCTAGATAGTTCATGTCACACCTCCATCCTAATTAGACATTAATTATGTCGTATTAGGTAGGGCGTGATCGCACAGATCATTATACCTGCGAACGACATCTTAATCCACACCTAACAAATAGAATGCAACGGAAGAAACACCAAAGAAACCATAAACCAACCATACATAAATATAAAGTACATCAGAGTAAATCATCTCATAACTTTACACACATTATGTCAAGTTTAGGTATATTATGAAAAATCCCAAACTCAAGCTAATGTAACGTAAAATACAAATAGAAAAGACGAGGGCAAAGCAACAAGAGCTTTCTCAAGCCCTAAGACACGACATCCGGACACCAACATGAATGCTATCACGGCAAGGACCAAGACCGCAGTGAACCAAACTGTCATCTCCAAGTTACCTGTCAAAATAGTTTGTGTGGGTGTGAGCTAATTGTTAACGTGCTTACGATAGATAATCAAACTCATAAAGAATGATAATAAGCACCCATAATGTATACAGGTAGAAATGATTAATAAATAGATATCATGGATGTCTCAATGCAATGCATGTATCACCCACAGGTGTACGCAATTTTAGATAACATTAGCCTAATATATCGATGACGGGTTATCAAGAAATACCTACCGTGGCACCCCTAGGCTAGTCCATTGTGACTAAGCCTTGATTAACCCACCGTGGTTAACTCTCTCCAGTGCAATGCAAGGCATACAATATGAATGGTATACAAAGACACCATATATATATATATATAGAATCATCAATGTCTCCACAGAACTTCTCATATAATACAAATTTCACCTCATATATAAACACCTTCAACACCTCATATGCATTCACCTTCACTATACGTATAGAAAATAAACAATGCATTTAACATGAATAAGATTATCCCACAATCCCACAATTAACACCATTATAGATAATAATACAAGCAATATATATTCACTTCTATATGAATAAAATTATCCTATGATCCCACTTGTCACCACACACACACACAACGCCAAAGATCACTTCTTGGTTGATGTTAAAGGAGCTTGCTCTCCGTTAGCTCTTATCACCACAACCGTATTAGTTAGGAAACTCAATATATACTTCAGCAATAATCATTAATATAATGTATACACTCCAACCAAGTTATAGTACTGAAATTATGCATTATACCTACCATATGCTAACCTCAATTAAACTCCCAATGTAAAGCTAGAGCTGAAAAATACCAAAATACACTAAATCCTCTAGTCTGCCAAAACTAACATAGGTTTCATAATCTGGACATAATTTCGTGAGCTTGTACCAAAATTCTAAAACTTTAGAAATACAAAATAGACATCTCAAAGAGTATCCAGACCAAATTTTACATTTTTTGAACATGCCTAAATATTTATTTGTTATTTTCTAAAACAGGGCAGTGCTGTAGAAACTCGAATCTAGCAACAAATGATCTATTTTTCATAAATTAGTAACATAGGTAAATGATATCTAAATGTCCTAAAATTTCGTACAGAGTATCATCACCCTTGCTCCTAGATACGATAAAAATTTAATAATTTTTGGGCTACTCTAACTTGGTCGAATGATCTGGAAAACCAGAGGTTATAGATCTGGGCAGATCTGGGCATCAAACTTCTACAATGGCAGCTTAACTTTGAAAAACCACAATAATTCGAATATAAAACATTTTTAGCTGAAACCAAAGCCCAAATTTCTCTAAGATCTCAAAGTTCAGGTGTCCAAAAATTCAGCTACAAATCAAATTTTTAAAGAGGTTAAACAACCTCCGAAAGTGGCAATTTTTGCATATTTTCGCAGCAAAAATCTTCCAACTTTGGACAGAGGTTTCTCTTTCAATTCTTAACCAAATCAGATGAATTTTGTATCTAAATCGAGTAATTTTCCAAGATATTTCTATCTATAGCCTTATCTGCAGTAAGGAAAGAATTCGTATACCTGAAATCAGCTTCTTCTTGTGCTACAGCAGCTCCTTTTCTCTTACTCCCTCTCTATTTCTCTTTACAAGTCTCTCTCTATATCTCTCTCCTTCTCTCTCTATCTTTCTCTCTTTCTTTCTACAACTCTCTCTTTTTTTTTTTTTTTTTTTTTTTTTTTTTTTGCACTATCTCTTTCAACTAGTTAGGTAAAAGCCTTAGGTGTCACCCATTTCTTTCCCCCACTAATTCTCATTCACTAAGTGACTTACACCTAAGTGCCAACTCCTATTAGTAGGGTAATTTAAGTTAACTAATTAATTAAACTTATTTTTTATAAATGCTAATTTGCATACCTCTTAACCATGCAATATATGTAATTTACTTAATTAACGGTTTCACAGTTCATCTTTAGGAAAATTTATATCATTACATCTAATTGGACCTTTTTTTGTTAATAGATCTCTTAATTTTGTATCAATATTATTCCATTGACTTGGATCATGAATATTTGGAGCAATATGATCATTATTTAATTTATTTTCATTTATATTTTGATGTTCTTTAAAATTTTCATTGCTTTCTTCAACAATTTCTGTTTTATTATTATTATTATTATTATCTTTTATGTTAATAATTTCGTTATCTTCTAACTCTTTAGGATCAATTATCTGTTCATTTAGGGAATTTTCACCTAAATCTTTTGTTATATTTTGATTATTGTTAGTAACAAATCTATGTAGAGCTCCTTTTTTAGATTGAATTAAATTTTCTATTCTTTTTTTTTTTTTTGAAGTTTTGCATATCCAAATTCATATTTTCTAGTAGACATATTTACAAGTTATAGTACAAAACAAACTCTTTATCACAAAAAAAAAAGAAGCAATATTAGAATTTAAACAGGATTGGAAGTATAGAACAATAAAACCTGATTTATCACCGTTGACAGTAAAAATTGCAGATAAAGATGAAAGCTTGAGTTTGATATAACTTCTACAAGAAGACAATCAATTAATGATAACTGGATTAGTACATTTTTGCTAATAACAATAATGAAATAAAATAGAGAAAGATACTAAACAAAAAATAAAATACATAAAACAAAAATTACCTCAATACTAATCTACAAATATTGTACTTGATGAGTATGAAATTGATTTTTTAGGGTTGCGATAGAGAGAGAACAGAGAGAGGGTACACAGAGAGAGAGAGAGAGAGAGAGAGAGAGAGAGAGAGAGAGAGAGTTTGATAGGATTACAACTCCTAAACTACTTTACATAGAGAAAGAGCCATTTAGGATGGAGACCTATCATCTACCTTATCTTGGAAAAGGTAATAATCAGACAAGAATTTAGTTTTGTATTAAATTGGTTTTTAAAATTATTTTTTACTAGACAATTTTTAAAGTTAATTAATGTTTTTTTTTTATTTTAGGGCTTTTTTCCCTCCTCATCTAGACTTTTACAAAAGAAAACATAAAATAATTATTTTGCATTATATATATAATATACTTGTTTAAAAAATTGGGGCCCTAAAATTTTGGAGGCCTTAGGCAATTGCCTTAATTGCCTACCTATTGAGTCGGCCTTGACCAGCTGTCCTGTCCTCCAATAATAAATCCCACATAGTTTAACCAATCAAGTGAATTTTTTTCCTATTTATTATGAAGCGGGAGAATCTATTGAAGACAGGGCCCTTCAAATCCATTCCTAATGAGTAAACTCCCCAGAAGTTGGCAAATACATACAATCTATCAATCTTAGCAAAGCTTGAATCACCCAAATAAACAGTTACCCTCATAATGATCAACACTAGTGTAAAGTTTTACTTTAAAAAATGCTTCATGCAACTCGTAAGACTTGAACTCGGATAGCGCCGATATTGCATTAGTAATACACTTTTACTTCATGCTTCTTCTCAATTGCGCAAACCCAGTCGGGGGGTTTTACACACTTGTCTAAAATGAAGATTTGAGCATTCTTAATGGTGACAAGAGTTGATCCCTTAATCTCCCAAAGGAAGGAGATGGGCTCAGGCCAAACTTGGCTAACCTAGTTGGTTTAGTGAATTTTTTAGGGTTAACTACATAAATACTCCTTGAACTATGACTCAGTTTCATTAGACCTTCTAAATTTTAAAATGTGATACGTTGACCCCTTAAACTATAAACTTCTATTAGTCAACACCTTTTCTTAATAATCGATTAGAAAAGTAGATGAAAAATTGTCATGTGACTTGCATATATTCACAAAAGTATGATTCTATATCTAAATTGACATTTTCTTTTTGTAATAATTGTATAATAACTGAAATAAAATTTGAAATGACATGTAAATATAGGGATTATTCAAAGGGCATTTCAGTTAATAGATAATTATTACAAAAAGAGAAGGCTAATATAGGTATAAACCATATTCACATGAGCATGTACAAATCACTTGGAAATTTTTCATCAAATCCCCTATAGATTGCTAATATATTGCTAACAAAGGTGCTGATTGATATATATTGGCAGTTTATCGGGTCAATGTGTCACGTTTTAGAGTTTAAGAATTTTAGTGATATCACATCATAGCTTGGGAGGTATTTTTTATTTATTTATAATAATCTCAATTTCCTCCTTTTTTAGGTGTTTGGGTTGAGAATGGTGTTGTGCTGGAGATGTACTCGTGAGCTTAGTGGGGACATGAGGCTGTGTCTCATTATGGTTGGTAAACTACTAAAACAAACTGATCTTGGTACTCATGTTTTCTATTTTTGGCCCTAACTGTGGTTCATGCATATTGACTTCCTCAATAAAATTAAATTTCTTTTCTTTAAGAAAATTAAAAAATTAAATTTGTCCCACAAATGTCATACTTGAGAGCATATATATGGCATCAAGATCCTTGCCTTTGCCCTTTAGATGGTCAAATAACTGGTCAAAGTGAACCAAAATATAGAGATGGAACAATTTTAAGATGGGATGACAATTTGCTTTTAACATTTTGTTGATTTCAACATATGTACCTATTTGTGAAAAATTTATATTCTTAACCTATATACACACACACATATATATATATATATATATCTTCTCGAAGAATAGCATTTTGCTTTGGCCAAAGGGAATGGGTATGGAGGGAGTAAATTAATTCTCCGGTGAAGTCCCCATAGTATCTATGGTCTTACTTTGGATTCTCCGGTAAAGTCCCTATAGAAGTCGCCTTCCTGACATGAAGAACCTTTTATGGGATTCTTCTTCTGATTATCAGCGTTTCCCCTGTGCGTTTTCTTTTTTTTTTTTTCTCTCTATTTCTGCATTTTATTCTCCTTCATATTTGTTTCCCCTGCTGTTATGGTCCCAGCCATCTCGTCTTTCTCTTCAAAGGCTTGCTCTTTTTAGCTTTTTACTTCACTCTTAAGGGCTAGGCATCATGACCACTTCCTCTCAACTAGTTCTGAATCATAATAGGATGTCTAGAAGAAAAAAAAATTGTGTCATTATTCGTTGATAACCTTCCAAAGTCTATGAACAAAATCTGGTTGCACAAGATCTTCCAAAACTCAGGGGAGGTGATGGACACCTACGTCTCATACAAAGAAAGAAGGGGAAAAAGTGGCCTTTTTGGTTTTGTTCGCTACAAGTCATCTCAAGAAGCTTACCATGCCATTGCAAAGTATAATGGAAAATGGTAGATTATGTTCTTACAAATGAACGATCTAATAGGACGAATCTTTGCCAACCTAGGGGCCTACATTCACATTCTCTTATCAATGAAAGAACTTGTAAAAAGGTGCTTACGAGACCTGAGATTGAAATAAAAGAATTAAAGGAAGACAAGGGGAATAAGATAATTGAAGCTGATGCAAGTGATAAAAAATGGCTGGAAAATTGTGTGATCGGTATAGCTCATGATCATAATCTAATTGAAGGGGTGGAAGATGCAATGAGATCGGAAGGTGTTTTATCCATTGTAGTGAGACCCCTTGGTGGAGGAAAAGTGTTGCTACAATTCACTGACAAGGAAGAAATGGAAGCTATGCTTGATAACGGAAGACCGTGGTTGGACAATTGGTTTTCGACAGTGTACAAATGGACATATAGGGATTTTAATATATACAGAAAAGTATGGTTGACCTTGAAAGGTGTCCTACTCATAGCTTGGAATACTAATACATTCATAAAAATTGAAAATTCATAGGGAAGAGTCATCTCAGTTCATAAAAGAATGGCGAATAGAGAGGAGTTGGAATATGTTAGATTACTGATGGAAATAGAAGAGGAAAATTGTATCAACGAAACATGTACTTTAAAGGTGGGAAGATTTACATACAAAATGAGGGTCAATAGGAAGGATTTCTCTATAGGCAAGAAAAATGGGTTGCAGCCAAGTGGCCTTTGGAGGTCACTGTTTTCGATGGTTGTCGGGAAAATGATCTTTTTGAGGAAGCTCTTCAAACCCATCTAGCTCAGTAAGGAATCAAGGGTGTGTCTCTCTAGCCTCTTTGGTTGATAACTCTCAAAGAAGCTTATCTCTAATCAACCCATTTTGACATTAAAGATCAGTTAGTCCAGCCGGTGAGCAAGGAGATGATGAGGTGGAATCTGACATGGAGTTGGAAAGCCAAGTGGCAGATTTAATTCAAATGCTTCACACATCAGAAGCTCATAATGACAATCATCTAGATAACCAGCTAGTCTCAAACACAAGGACGACATGTAAGTGTTTTCCGAGGCCAATGGAAATCTTGATTACTCATTCGAAGTCCAGCAGCAACCGTAATACTAATGGTAAGGAAGGATCGATTACTCCTAATTATTCTTTCTCAAGAAATAAATTAGTTGATGAAGAAGAGGTTGAAAGTCAAGTACCGGGCCTTCGGGTAAAAAGCCCAATTATCACTAAACCATTAAAGCAAGTCAGTCTTAGAGATTCAAGCCCACATTGCTCTAGCTCAGCCCAGTCTTTGCATTTGATAGTAAATATGGTAACCAACCCCAACGCAAGCATATGCCCTGTAAAATCAGCTTAGAGGAAAAAGAGACCACTTTCTGATCTTGGAGTAAAGACTGATAACAAGCATAATTCTAGTCAGATCATTTTATCCAATCATACAAAAGAAGCTCTCTCTTTTCCTTAATCTTCGTCGCCGAGGGATGTAAGGAATAAAAATTGAATCATTGTGGAAGAAAGACAAGCTCTGTTTGAACAAGAAGTTTTGAGTACAATTGAGACTGGGAAGAAATTGGGGATTTGCTTTGAAGGGGTTAAAGCCAGCGCAATTGTGAATCTTATTGAAATGGAAAAAAAGAGATGAAGAGTGTTAGAAGAGTAAAGGAAAAAACGACAAGAAGGGTAAGAGGTAATCCTCTGGTTCTTGAGCTCAAGGTGTTCCCAAAAATTTCTCAACGAAGGTTTTATTTTAGAATGTTTGGGGCTTAGGTAAAGACCAGAAGATAAGAATGGTGAGGAAAATTGTCTTAGAAAATAAAGTGGATATAATCTTTCTTTAGGAAACAAAGATTAAGGTTTGTAGTTTAAAATTAGTTAACATTCTATGGGTCAGAAAGGGAGGTTCATGGGAATCAGTAGGGGTTGTAGGTCTGTCAGGTGGTCTGATCTCTATCTAGGATAATATCTTTTTCAAGATGGATCGTGTTGTTGCGGAAAAGCATTTTATTATGTTAGCAGGGTTTTAAAGAACAATTTCAGGTGCATCTTCTTGAATGTATGTGCATCAATTCAGAAGAGGAAATGGAGAATTTATGGAGCAAACTTGTCATGTTAAAACAGTCATTCTCTAACCCCTGATATTTAGAGGGGGGGGGGGCAATGAGATCTTAAAAATTATAGAAAAGTCATCTTGCACCAGGAAAACTAGAGGAATGAGGGAGTTTGTAGCCTTTCTTCACAATGTTGAGTTGGAGGATCTTCCCATGATGGGTAGTGGGTTTATTTGGTCTAATATGCAAGTTGATGAGGTTTGGAGTAGAATTGATAGGTTCCTGGTATCTTTTGAATGGTTACTTAATTTTAACTGCTCTCAATAGGGGCTTCAAAAAATTCTCTCAAATCATTGCCCTTTATTATTATTTGATGAACAGTCAAATAGGGGTCCTAAGCCTTTCAAAGTATTTAATGATTGGTATGGAAAAAAATCTTTTGCAAAGCTTGTTAAAAATTGTTGGTTGTCTTATAAGGTGGAAGGTTGGGTAGCTTATGTAATTCTTAAGAAATTGCAAAAGCTAAAATTAGACATAAGATTATTGTACAAGGTTAAGTTGTAACATGGGATAGCAAGTCAAAAAGCTGGGAAGAGTAGTTGCCCAAGATTGATCTAGAAAGAGAAAAGGCTCATTCTTCCAATCTTATTCAGGCTTCAAATAAATTAAGGCATAGTCTTTGGAAAGTGTACTTAAGAGATAAATCTGTCTGCAGACAAAAATCAAGAAGGTTACGGATCAAATTGGGAGACAAAAAATACTAAGTACTTTGAAGCCTCAATGAAAACTAGTTATCGAAGGAACTTCATTGGCCATCTAATTGAGAATGGGAGGGTGATTTCTAATCCAGTACAGATAAAAGAGGAAGCTTTCAAGTATTTCTCAAAGGCTTTCTCTTATTAAAATCAATCAAGACCATCTCTAAGGGGTGTTTTTGAAAAGAAATTAAGTCACGAGGATCAATCCTTCTTGGAAAACATTTTTGAGGAAAAGGAAGTTTAGGGTGCCATAAAAAGTTACAATGGGGGAAAAACTTCTAGGCGGCATGAATCCAAGATGGGTTTCTGGCAGAGATTCTAGCCAATCTTTAAGGATGACTTGCTCTTATTCATGAAGGAATTTCATACTAATGGTAAGCTAGTAAAGGGGCTTAATTCCTCATTTCTCACTCTTATGCCAAAAAAATGACTCTCCGGACTCTTTACAAGGCTATAGGCTTATTTCCCTAGTATCCTTAGTATACAAGATTCTCTCTAAAACATTATCTCTCAAACTGAAAAAGTTTATTGGGAAGGTGATAGGGATTAACCAATCAGCATTTGTTGAGGGTAGACAAATATTAGATGGTGTCTTGATAGCAAATGAGGTCATTGATGACTAGAGAAAGAAAAAGAAATCAGGCCTAATTATTAAGCTGGAGTTCGAGAAGGCTTTCGATAATGTAAATTGGAATTTTCTGCTCCAAATGATGGAAAATCTGAATTTTGGGCCTGAGTGGAGAGAGTGGATAAAAGAATACTTGTCATCTGCCATGTCATCTGTCTTGATGAATGGTTCCCTAACCAATGAGTTTAAGCTTCAGAAAGGGCTAAGATAAGGGGACTCCTTCTCCCCTTTTCTTTTTTTATTGGTCATAGAAGGTTTGTATCTGCTTCCTCAAAAGGCAAAAGTTACAATCTCATAAAGGGGTGTCCAATTGGCTCAACAGGTATCGCTCTGACTCACCTTCAATTTGCAGATGATTCTCTTCTATTTTGTTCAACAAATTTGAGTGAAGTTCAAATATTGATAAGGATACTGAGATGTTTCGAACTCCTCTCTGGCCCTAACGACTTCTTAGAAAAGGTTTTAAGTATCTTCAGATGCAGTTCTCAATCCCTTCCCATGAGATATCTGGGACTTTCAATTGGTTCTAATCCCAGATTAGCATCCAGTTGGTTGATGTGATCAATATCATCAAATTGAGACTTGCTCCATGGAAAAAAAGAGTTTTATCCATTGGTGGGAGACTGAACTTAATCAAATCAACACTGGCCCAGTTACCTATTTATTATTCATCTATGTTTAGAGCCCCTTTGAAGGTGTGTGCTAAAATTGATATGCTCCAAAAAAAAATTTTGTGGGGGGATCATCAAGGGAGAAGGGTTTGCATTGTGTTCATTGGAAAAAAAAGTTACCTCTAGTGAGAGGTTTGGAGGGCTTCCAACTCGGGTGAGGAATATAGCACTCTTGTCAAAGTGGTGGGGGAGATTTGCTAGAGAAAGAAATGCATTATGGAGAAATGTGATTTGCCATAAGTATAAGTGAGAGGAATCAAATTAGTTGTTTCACATTTGCCATAAGTATAATTAAGAGGAATCAAATTGGTTGTTTCGAGGTAATGATAGCAAGCATCAACCAGGTAATGATATCAAGCATCTCTCAAATGTAATGAAAGACATTATGCTATTAAATGAGGACTAACAATGTTTCAAACAAACTCTGCAATCAAATCTGAGGATAGCAGTTGGAGATGGTGTGGCAATCTCTTTCTGGAATGATTATTTTTTATGGTTATAGGTTTAAGGACTCTTTCCCTAGACTTTTCTCTTTATCTACTCAAAAAAGGGCAAGGATTTCAGATCTAAGAGACAGCTCAAGGGTTTGGTCTTTTTGTTTCAGAAGGAGTTTATTTTCCTGGGAAGAAGAAAGAGTAGAGTCTCTCAAACAAATGCTCAATGAATCAGTTAGTAGAAGTTCATATCTTAACAAAATTATATGGAAGGCAACCTCTTTTGAAGGCTTCACTAACTCTTCTTTATGCAAATTGGTTAAAGAAGGAAAGAATCTAGAGATTTTCTAATCAGCATGGCTTTGGAAAACCTGGGCTCCCCCAAACTATCAGATATTTGGTTGGTTACCATTCTTAGAAGAGTAAAATCAAAGAGAATGTTAACGGAAAGGTAAATCCTAAGGCCAGCAGAGAGCCTTTTGTGTCATTTTTGCCAAGCAGAGGTAGAAGACTCTGATCATTTGTTGCTTAAGTGTCATGCCCCGAAATCCGGCCTATATGGATTTAAAGTGCATGACCGGCCAGTAGTTGACTTCACTTTCCTCGCTCACCACAATAGAAGTGGTTGTAGTTTAAGTGGGGGTATCCCCACTATCATGTTCTCCCATGAGACTTGTGCCAATCTAGCCATAGAAACAGGTAAGGTTTAGAAAACTATGCAAATTGAAGCTGCAAGCCAAGGATAGAATGGATGGCTATGGTAACCAAAATTGACTGAAAATCTTTTGGTGTTTGTGGATTTGTTTTGCTAAAAACTAGACAAACAATTGAAGTGAAATTAAAGCCACCAACTTGACTCTAGCTATGGAAATTTGACAAATATGAGAATTCTACTCTAATAATAACAATTACAACTAAATTAATTTTGATCTAACCGAAATTCCAATGAAAACAAGTAGGGATTTAAATTGATTAAAAAGGGGGGTTTGGGCTCAAATGTTCCAATTTATCAATTCTAGCACGGAATTTAAAAGGAGAAGTTTGAGTTAACTCAAATCAAGAACCGTGCAAAGGCCCTTAATTCGAAAGGTTTAGCTTTGAAAATTTAGAGATCTCTAATTATTTTGGAATTAAATTTTATCATCATTCATAGATTCTTTAGAAACAAACCACATGTTACTAACTATGATTATAGATCTAAGATTTCTACAACAATTAATTCTAAAATAATTAAAGAAAAGATACAAAATAGATATTCAACAAGATTGAGGACTCCCCTTTCATTTCCTATGCTTTCCTTGGTAGATCTTCACATTTGTCCCTAAACAATGAAGTTAACTTGTTGATTCCATGGTTGAAAGCATGTTAAAGTGCAGAAATATCATCTTAACTTTAAATCAAAAGGATATATATATTGAACTAGAGTGAATGTAAAGGATTGCAACAAAATTGCACTAGAAATCTAACTAAACCCTTCCCAAAGTCCTAAATACAACAAGATAAAGTAAATCTAAGTAAAATACAACTTTTTCCCTATTTCTATCTTTCTATCCGCAGCTGGAACCCTCAAAACATAACATCCCACTCTTTTCTTTGACTGCTGGGTTGTATGACAAATTTGCGCTCCTTGTTCGAAATGCGTTTGACGGCCGTCCGATATGCGTCCGGATGGTAAAGTAACCGTGCAGACGGTTAATTCACCATTCGGAGGATCTTCAGACGTGAAATCTCGACTCTGTATTTCCTTCAAATGGGAAAACATGACTCTGTGATGGCTTCGAACGGGGAAAATCGACTCTGTGATGGCTTTGAATGGGACAACTCGACTCTGGAACTTCGATTTTCGTCGTAGCATCTGGATGCTTTTTTGTCCGTCCGAACGTACCGTCCGAATGGACCATCTGAATGGCTTTACCGTCCGAACGGACTCCTGCACTTTAAGCCTATTTTTGCCATTTTATCACCAAAAACCTATAATACACAAAAAAAACTACTTTAGATCAATTTATTACTAAAAAATTATTCTAATACCCATATTGCGGCTAACAAACAACTAATTAGGGGACAAAGATTACACTTTTAGAGTGAAATCAACACTCCCCAACTTAGCTTTTGCTAGTCCCTAGCAAAAATATATAATAGAAAAGAGATATGTAAAGGCAATTGAGAAAAGTATGCACAACCCACTCAAGATATTGATGGACACATCTCAAACCTCAAACACATATAGGAGTTATGCAAAAATTCATACACTAGAGAAGTTTGTGCGTGTGTGCATGATAAGCCAATGCTAAGCAGCATATAAAGAACTCACTTATGCACTTTCGAACCTTAAAGTTTTGATTCAATCCTCACCGGGCATACACTCGAAATGAAAGACCCACATGGTTCATGCAATGATATGTTCAACAATGGAGTAATTGCACAAGACATAACAAGTGAACATATCCAAAACAAAAAACCGGACAAAATATGTGTATTGCCTTTGGCATAACTTCATGAAGGGATGTTCATAGATGAGCAATGATACAAAGAATTGACAAGACAAAAACTTTTACCCTATTGAAACTTAAAATGAAGCATCTTTGGATCAATTAAGTGATTTGAAAGGCGAAGCGATAAGGTAGGAATGATAAAAAGTAAGTACAAAACACATCACGTGTCTATGAGATGATGAATAGATATCATTTCCAACTCCTCCCCTTTTATGTACCCAAAGATTCGAACAATGAACATTTTCAATTCTTACAACTCCTTCTCTTTGACTTTATTGCCACTTTATATGGTTCTCCTTTATCATCATTTTCATTTTTTTTTTCAACTCCATTATATACCCACTTCTTTTTCTTTTCTCTTATTCTTCTTCCTCTTCTTTTTTTCATCTATCTATAGCCATATCTTCGTTTTTCCAAAACAGTATAGCAAAGGGTTATGAAGTACCAAGACTGCAATGATATCTTTCAAGAAAGAAGTTGGTGACAAAAGAAATGATAAATGGGTTATATGGTGGAATAAAAATGATAATGGCTATCAAGAAGGATATGGGCATAGAGTTACATAAAGATGCCAAATTATAATATTCCTTAGGGTAAAAGTGTCAATATCGAGATCGAAACTCATCTTATGAACCAAATGCAAGCATAAAAAAGTTATTTAAGAGAAATGAGGGTGAAAGATCAATTCTTGAGTAAATGTAAACACTCAAAAAGATGGCAAACGCTCTAAAGCTCACTAGGTAATAATCTCCACTAAGTATGGATGAAAATGCAAAGTAAAATAACAAAAATATGTTACACAGCATAACTTGTGTTAAAAGTGTATAACTTTCTACCAATGCATGAATCAAGCACCTTCCATGAGTCAAAAGTAAGAAAACAAGTCCATCTCAATCTAAGTTGGGTCATACTGTAAAAAATAGTGGTATAGGGCATCGAAAATAAGGAGTCAACACATCAATTGCAAAAACTGAAAAAGCATATATAATAAGAGATGTAAATAGATGTGTGAGTGAAATAAAAACTGATACCGATACTATACAATACCAAAATGCCCATCAAAACGGTATAGGTGAGTAATATATACCAAAATCTGAGCACAAATGTAACTAAACAACCCAAAAATACAAGATAGATAAAAAAGTGATACAAAAGAAATGATGTACAGTAGAGAAAGCTCAAAACAAAATCCACTATATCAAAATAAGATTTTAGATACAAAATATGATGCAATGATATGCTATGTGTGTATAAAAAGCATCAAAACCCTAAACTATGGTCAATCATCTCCATCATCATTTGGAGGTGGTGCAACAGCTGTCCTAAGGGCCCGGACCTCAACAAATAACTCCTCAATGATCTTGGTCTAGCCTCGGGTCTGACCCTGGAGCGTCGTAATTTGCTCAGACTGGACTCGGATCTGGCCCTCAAGTGTAGCAACATGAACTGCGTGAGCAGCCTAACTAGCCATAATCTCTCGATGCTGGGCCGCTCCCGCAGCCTCCAGTCTAGCAATATCAGCAGAATATTATGCTAATGCTACAGCTAAAACATCTAATGTCTGTCGCATCTGCTTAAGCATCTGTAATGTCGGGTTGGGCATCTGTGGTGGCTGAAAGTGCTACTATTGCTACTGCTGCTGATGCTGATGAATATCTGGGTCATACTGGTCCGGGTCAGCAAGGTCTGACTACTCCTGCTCAGGATCGATGCTAGTTGCTAGGCAGGCATCTGTGGCTGCCGCTGGAATTGCTTGTGTTGTTGCTGTAATCTACGAGATCTCAATCCACGCTAGATGGTGGACTTACTGATGGCCTCCCTCGATGGTTAGAGATGAGGAAAACCAACAATGGGGGCCCCGAATGCAGCCTCGATCACCCGTGTCAAAAGAATCGCGAAGGGAATGGATCCCTGAGCACGAGGGTGCAAGCATTCCTCCGCTAGGACTCTAAACTGAAATAATGGGAGATCTATGGTCCTACCCGTCCCAATAGCCCATAACAGACTCGCCCTACCCCGCTTAACCTCAGAATGTCTAGCAATGGGGTAAACAGACTGACAGTAAAAAATGTACAAGGGGGTGTAAATCAAGAGTAATGCGCTAACCGGCAGCTGCCCACGAATACCCCAATCAGTGCCTAGGAGGCAAACCATGTTGGAAATGATACTGAAGTCATCCAGAGCTCCCCTAGTTGGGAAACTATACTAAGCGTCTACCACCCTAGGCAGTCCATAAATCTCCGCAAAAGTACGGAGGGTGATCCCAATGTCATGACCCCTGACCCAGGACACAATCTGCTCGTGTCCTGGAGTAATACAACAGACTGACACATTCGCCATAAACTCAGCGAGTAATGTAAACAGGGCATCCCCTATGAAGGTAGTGAGAGGGACCCAACCCCGGCCCTCAAAGACACTAGCCCACATAAACCCGGGGTCCCTAAACTGCTCTATGTCCATCCGGTGCTTAAGTACTATACCTCTCCTCATCCAAGTCTGGGAGAATGCCTCGAAGGCATCCTCTGACACAAAACGTGTGGCGTCATAGGCTGGGGATGGCTCAGCCTCAGCTGCGCCAACTGGAAGAGCATCTGGGGCCCCTCTACCTGCCATAACCACTAAACACCCTAAAAGTAAAGTCTAGGTACACAATAAAATAAACAAGGAATGGCACAAGAATACCTAGGGAAGTGTGAAACCAAGGGCAGAGGAGTCAAGGGCACGTGCTCGGGTTCTAGCAGGGCTCTGCTATCATCCAGAAGCTCTCAAAACTCTCAAAATCTCTGTGTAGTGTCTGTATTGAGTCTAAACTCAATTCAGACGTGCCTATTTATAGAGCTGGCCAAGTGTCCGACGTGCATCCGAAGTACATCCGAACGGTGAAAACACGTTCGAACGGTCAAAACAACGTCCAGACGCTCAAAAATGCGTTCGAACGGTCCATTCGACGCGCGTCTAAACACCGTCCGAACGAGAAATTATTGCTGCGACAACCGTCTAAACGCTCAAAACACGTTTGAACGCATTGTCCGAATGATAAAACATGTTCGGACGTACCGTCCGAACGGTAATTCCTAAAAAATTTCCAATAACTTGTGCAAAACCCAAAAAATGCAAAACAAAACACAAACACAAAATTCAAACTTTAAAGACTGCACATGTACACAAGAAAACCTACCCAAAAATTACAAATTTACACAAAAGAAGAGCTTAAAACAAGCTCGCCCCACCCCCCATTTAAGAGGTTGTATTGTCCTTAAAGCAGCAAAAACATGAAATAGACCAGGGACAACAACAACGGGAGGGCGAGAGATCATAGGGGACAATCATCAAGTCAAGATGGGTGGATCAATGAGATCTATACAATCTAACTCACCTCAGAAAGGCTCGAAATAGGGCTTTAACCTTTGCCCATTGACCTTGAAAGGTGTGTCATTCTTAAGATTTTGCACCTCAATAGCACCTTATGGAAAGATTTCCCTAATTTGGTAGGGGCCGGGCCATTTACTTCTCAACTTTCCCAGAAAGAGATGCAACCGGGAATTGTAGAGAAGAACTTTTTGACCAACATGAAAAGATTTATAATGAATGTGTTGGTTATGACGGACTTTCATCTTAGCCTTTGAAATTTTTGTATTTTCATACGTATCATTTCTTATTTCATCTAGCTCATTCAATTGTAGTTTTCGGTGGTTGCCGGTTTCACCCCACCCCTCATTATATTGTCGAATCACCCAATATGCCTTATGTTCTACCTCAATCGGAAGGTGACATGCTTTTTCATACACCAGACGGTATAGGGAGGCACCCAGAATGGTTTCGTAAGCTGTTCGATAGGCCCACAATGCATCAATTAAGCGTAAAGACCAATCCTTTCGAGATGGATTAACCGTCTTTTCTAAGATTGTCTTGATTTCTCAGTTAGCTAATTCGACTTGACCTTGTGTTTGAGGATGGTATGGCAAACTGACCTTGTGAATAATGCCATACTTTCTCATGAGTACCCTTAATGGCTTACTACAGAAATGGGAGCCACCATCACTTATGATGGCACAAGGCATACCGAACGGGAAAAAAATATATTCTTTCAAAAATTTGACCACAACTTGGTGGTCATTGGTTCGTGCCGATATTGCCTCTACCCATTTGGAAACATAATCAATGGCCACTAAGATGTAGAGATACCCAAAAGAACTAGGAAATGGACCTATGAAGTCTATACCCCAACAATCAAAAACCTCCAAAACAAGGATAAGGTTAAGGGGCATCATGTGTTTCCTAGTAAGGCTCCCTAGCCTTTGACATCTAACACAAGCCACAAAAAATGAATGCACATCTTTAAACATAGTCGGCCAATAGAGTCCACTTTGTAAAATTTTGGCCATAGTTTCTTTCGATGAGAAATGGCCCCACATGCATGAGAATGATAGAATCTCATTACACTTTCAAATTCATCATCCGGCACACATCGCTATACAACTTGATCCGAGCAATATTTGAACAAATAAGGCTCATCCCAAAAGATTTGCCTTACTAGCCTAAAGAATCGCCTCTTGTTCAATGCGGACTAATGAGAAGGAATGGCTTTTGTGGTCAAATAGTTGGCCACATCGGCGTACCATGGAGTTAAGGCTTGATTCAAGGCATTACAAGACATAAGTTGCTCATCGGGGAAAATCTCACAAATCGGAGTGTCATCTTTGGTAGGGTACTCAAAAGAAAAGCGAGATAAATGATCCGCGACAACGTTTTCCACTCCTTTTTTTATCCCTAATCTCAATATCAAACTCTTAAAGAAGGATAATCCACCTAATTAATTGAGATTTTGCATCTTGTTTGGACAAGAGATATTTAAGTGCAACGTGGTCGATGAAAACTATCACGCGAGACCCCACTAAATATGAGCAAAAATTGTCCAAAGCAAAAACAATAGCCAATAGTTCTTTCTTGGTGGTGGTATAATTTATTTGGGCCTCATTCAATGTTTTGCTTGCATAATGGAGCACATGAGGTTTCTTCTCAATTCATTGGCCTAAAACGGCCCCCATAGCAAAGTCACTAACATCCCACATTAATTCGAAAGGTAGGCTCCAATCCGGAGGTCGGATTATGGGAGCGGTAGTTAAATGATTTTTTAACTTATCAAAAGCTAGCTGACAAGACGGAGTCCACTCGAATGGAGCGTCTTTTGCCAAGAGGGCACATAAAGGCCTAGAAATGGAACTAAATGATTAAATAAAGCGCCAATAAAAATCAGCATGCCCAAGAAAATATCTCACATCTCTCACATTCCTAGGGGCGGGTAGCTTTTGAATAAGCTCAACCTTGGCGGGATCTACCTCAATGCCCCTCCCAAAAATGATGTGGCCTAGAACTATACCATGTGTCACCATGAAGTGACACTTCTCCCAATTCAACACAAGATTGCTCTCCTCACATCTTTTCAATATCGACTCTAAGTTTTGAAGACATTGAGCAAAAGGGTCCCCATATACAGAAAAATCATCCACAAAGACCTCCAAAATTCACTCCATCATATTACTAAAAATACTTATCATACATATTTGAAAAGTGGTGGGAGCATTACATAACCCAAAGGGCATTCGCTTGTAAGCAAATGTGCCAAAGGGGCATATAAATGTGGTTTTATCTTAGTCTTCCATGGCGATTTCCAATTGATTATATCCAGAATAACCATCAAGGAAACAATAGTAAGCTCATCCCGCTACCCGCTCCAAGACTTGGTTGAGGAAGGGAAGAGAAAAATGATCATTGGTAGTTACGATATTTGGGCGCCGGTAGTCAATACACATCCGCCACCCGGTTTGGATTCGGATAGGTATCAATTCATTATTCTCATTTTGAACTACCGTTACCCCAAACTTTTTGAGGACAACTTGGGTGGGACTTACCCATTTAGAGTCGGCTATCGGGTATATAATACCTGCATCAAGAAGCTTTTGTACCTCGCTCCTCACAACTTCTTTCATAGTTAGGTTCAATCGTCATTGCATTTGGTGTACCGGCTTAGCCCCTTCCTCAAAATATATGCGATGAGTGCATACAAGAAGGCTAATGTCGTGCAAATCGGCGATTGCCCAACCTATAGCTTTCTGGTGCTTTTTGAGCACCTCTAATAAACTTATTTCCTGAGCCTCTGTTAGTGATAAAGATATCACTACAGGTTAAGATTCACCCTTACCCAAAAATATATATTTTAGGGTAGAAGGCAAAGGCTTCCTATCGAGCGTAGGAGCCTCTAGTTCTGATGGTTGGGCTTGATAGGGTTAGGAGTCAAAGGCTCAAAAGTGGGGGTCCATTGACCCACCGCCATGATAGGACAAACCTCTAGGCCACTACCCTCATTAAGAACATCCCCTTCTTCCTCATCTCCCAAGCAATCTAGACCCTTACTAAATGTCAACATTCTAACCAAAGGGTCTTCTACCATTTGCCTCTCAAAGTGCTCTTACACTAACGAGTCAATAAGGTTTACCTCGCGGACGTCCTTTAAATCACTTGGTTGTTTTCCCGGGTTAAACATGTTAAGCTCAACGGACATGTTCCTAAAAGACAACTTCAAAAGACCCCCTCGCACATGGATGGTGGCACCACATGTGGCTTGAAAAGGTTGGCCCAAAATAATAGGAATATGGTTTCGGGCATGGGGATCTAGAACCGATTGGGTATCTATGACCATAAAATCAGCCAGGTAATAAAACTTATCAACTTTCACTAAGACATCCTCCACTATTCCCCTAGGGGTTTTGATCGATCGGTCCACTAACTGGAGTGTGATCCTCGTAGGTTTCAACTCACCTAGTTCCAATTGCTCGAACACTGAGTACGTCAATAGATTCACACTCGACCCCAAATCTAAAAGGCACCCCTCTATCCTATGGTCTCTTATGACACATGTCATGGTAAGACAACCGGGATCTTTGAACTTTGGTGGGGTCTTGACTTGGACTACGGAATGGACATCCTTAGCAAGAAAGGCGTTCTCCCTCACATTCAATCTCCTCTTAACAGTACATAAATCCTTAAGGAATTTAACATAAAAGGGCACTTGTTTAATGGCTTCTAGGAGAGGTAGATTTATTTTGACTTTCTTGAAAGTTTCGTAAATCTCAGAACTTAATTGATTCTTGAGTTTAACTAACTGGTGAAGAAATGGAGCGTGAGCCAAGATCTCATGTTCCTCTCTTAAAGCTTCATCACCGTTGAGCATGGACCCACTCTTCTCTTTCTTCTCACAATTCTCTTTCTCTTTTTTTTTTCTCTCTCTTATTCTTTTTTTTTTTTCTCACTCCCCTCCTCCTTCTCACTTGGCACTCTCTCACCATTTTTTTCTTTACTAGACTCTTCCTTACTAATGCCCGAACCCTCATCTACCTTAGACACTTTTTCTATACCCTTAGGGTCCCTAGGAAGGATAGACTTGGCAATGGTCTTACCACTCCTCAAAGTGGTAATGGCCGAAACATTTTCGTAGCTAATTGATGGTTTGGTTAAAGTTTCAGTGGAATGCACTTGCCTAGATGGATTGGGTTGAGGTTGTGCAGGCAACTTATCCTTCTCAATAAAGGTCAAACCTTGTATAAGAAGAGTTAATTGACTTTTGATGTCATTTAAAATTTTATCATCCCGTTAATTTACCCCCGCTTGGGTTTGAATAAATTGTTGGAGGGTATCCTCCAACAACTTTCGATGTGGAGGGTGGTATGAGTTGGGTTGAGCTTAAGGTGGAAGTTGGAATGGTTTTGGTTGGGTTAGAAATGATGTAACCAGTGGAGGTTGGTAATGTTGTGGGTGTGATGGTGGAGGAGGTGCTTGACAAAATTGAGGGTTGTGATACCCTCCTTAATAAGCTTGGGGATTTGAAGTCCCCTCATTGCGCCATCCAAAGTTAGAATGATCCCTCCATCCCAGGTTGTAGGTATTGGAGTAGGGGTTTCCCCCACCTCAATTGTATTGGCCAATAGCATTGGCTTGGCCATGCAAGGCTTCCTTAATCCCCGGGATAATCGGGCACGACGTGGTGTCATGCTTTTTAGTTTTACAAACCGCACAACACATTCCCTTAGGCTCTTCACTCCCCACCGAACTTACGTTCTTAAATTCTAGAGCCTTTAATTTTCTCGCCATAGTGGCAAGCCTAGCATTCATATCATCAACCTCCTTCAATTGATATTTTGCCCCTTGTGTGTTAGGTCTACCCTCGGGATTTTGGGTCCCAGTGGTTGTCCAATCGCGAGCCAAATTAGCAAGGTAGTCAAAGTATGAATAAGCTTCATAAGGTTGCTTATCCATAAAAGTTCCCGCGCACTTAGTCTTAACGAATTGTTTGAGTTAGGGCGTTAGAGAAGAGTAAAAGATATTGATAATGTACCATTCGGCAAAGCCATGGTGTGGGCAAGAAACTAAAAGCTCTTTAAATCGTTCCCAACACTGAAAAAATGATTCTCCTAACATTGGAGAAAATTATGAGATTTGGCATCTAAGTGCCTTCGTTCTATTTTCTGGAAATTTTTTTTTCAAAAACTCTCCTTGAAGAGTTTGCCAAGAGTGGATAGAGAGTGGTCTCAAAGGATTGAACCACGTCTTGGCGGTATCCTTTAAACAGAATGAAAAGAGTTTAAGAAAAAAAGATTTTCCGTGGACACGAGTTGTCCATCACTAAGGAGCATAAAGCCTTTCCGAATCAACCCTGTGGAATTGAGGAAGCATTTGCATCATGCCCGACCTTATATTCAAGGCGGCATAGTAGGGTGGAATGACAAGGCAAAAACCCGGCGCTTGCTGCAGTGGGTTCAAGAAATCTCTCATCCGGAATTGGGGAGCCCCCATGGCCCCATGGTTGTTCACATTTTCCATGTCCCCCCCCCCCCCCCCCCCCCCCCCCCCCCCCAAAAAAAAAAACCATGTACCGGATGTAAAAGAGGTTGGGATGGCAATCCACCCATCGGTGGGTTTTGCAAGACATTTGGATTAAGTGGAGCAACATTAGGTAGCCTACCTTCATTGTTTATTTCTTCCATAGGAGTTGTACCTAGGTCGATTACTAATGAAATTATGGGAGAAGGTGTGTTAGCCGGTGATGGTGGGTTGACTTATATTAAAAGGCGTCTATTGTCTATTCGTGCCCAATGGGATATGCAAATGAAATGCACAAATAGTATGCCTCAATCCTAATCAACACATCATACACAAACAATATATATGCCGGACAACGGCTTTTTTTCTTTACCGGATAACGGCTTTTCAACTCCAATCTCCCACTCCACGTGCTCAAATACCACCAATTAGCAAAAAAAGCGCACACTATCCTAACTCTTCTAATGCTCCTAGTAAGATACAATGCTACTAATTAATCTAACAAAAGAAACTATTGAAAAAAAAAAAGAAATAAAAATCCAAACATGGTATCCATATTGAGTTTGAAGAAATTACCTAGGCCCGAAGCCATAGTTGCTTCTCTCGTAGGTGGGTGATCAATTCCCACCTTGTTTTTATGATTTTCAATTTTATTTCGTTTTTGCAATTTAGTCGTTCCTTCAAGTCCCGAGCAACGGCGCCAAAACTTAACTTCACTTTCCTTGATCACCGCAACAGAAGTGGTTATAGTTTAAGTGGGGGTATCCCCACTATCGTGTTCTCCCATGAGACTTGTGCTAATCTAGCAATAGAAACAGGCAAAATTTAGAAAACTATCCAAATTGAAGCTGCAAGCCAAGGATAGAATGGATGGCTACGGTAACTAAAATTAACCAAAAATCTTTTGGTGTTTGTGGATTTGTTTTGCTAAAAACTAGACAAACAATTGAAGTGAAATTAAAGCCACCAACTTGACTCTAGCTAAGGCAATTTGACAAATATGAGAATTCTACTATAATAACAACAATTACAACTAAATTAATTTTGATCTAACCAAAATTCCAATGAAAACAAGTGGGGATTTAAATTGATTAAAAAGGGGGGTTTGGGTTCAAATGTTCCAATCTACCAATTCTAGCACGAAATTTAAAAGGGGGAGTTTAAGTTAACTCAAATTAAGAACCGTCCAAAGGCCCTTGATTCGGAAGGTTTAGCTTTGAAAATTTAGAGATCTCTAATTATTTTGGAATTAAATTTTATCATCATTCATGGGTTCTTTAGAAATAAATCACATGTTACTAACTATGATTATAGATCTAAGATTTCTACAACAATTAATTCCAAAATAATTAGAGAAAATATACAAAATAGATATTCAACGAGATTGAGGACTCCCCTTTCATTTCCTATGCTTTCCTTGGTAGATCTTCACATTTGTCCCCAAACAATGAAGTTAGCTTGTTGATTCTATGGTTAAAAGCATGTCAAAGTGTAGAAATACCATCTCAACTTTAAATTAAAATGATATATATATTGAACTAGAGTGAATGTAAAGGATTACAACAAAATAGCACTAGAAATCTAACTAAACACTTCCCAAAGTCCTAAATACAACAAGATACAATAAATCTAAGCAAAATACAACTTTTTCCCTATTTCTATCTCTCTACCCGCGGCTGGAACTCTCAAAACATAACATCCCACTCTTTTCTCCGACTGTTGGATTGTAGGGCAAATTTAAGCTTCTCGTCCAAAGTGCGTCCGACAACCATCTGATATGTGTCTGGACGATGAAGTAACCGTTCGGACGGTTAATTCACCGTTCAGACAATCTTCAGATGCGACATCTCGACTCTATATTTACTTCGAACAGGAAAACATGACTCTGTGATGGCTTTGAACATGAAAAATCGACTCTGTGATGGCTTCGAACGGGAAAACTCGACTCTAGAACTCTGATTTCCGTCGTAGCGTCCGGACGCTTTTCCGTCCGTTTGAATGTACCGTTCGAACGGACCGTCTGAATGGCTTTATCGTCCAAACGCCCTTTTGACCATCCGAACAGACCGTCCGGACGGACTCCTGCACTTTAAGCCCATTTTTGCCATTTTCTCACCAAAAACCTATAATACACAAAGAAACAACTTTACATCAATTTATTACTAAAAACTTATTCTAATACCCATATTGCGGCTAACAAACAACTAATTAAGAGACAAAGATTACACTTTTAGAGTGAAATCATTAGCTTGGTTACCTAAGGCCGCATTACATAAACCGATTGAACACCTGTGCATTTATCATTTAAACGATACAAAATTACGAAATTAAAATTTTATAAACGTAAAGTAAAACATGTGTCATGCATAGCAGAGTTGTGTCCAAAACATAAACATTCCATAAGATGGGCCTATCGAAGGCCACCACAGTTATAACATTATAATATTACAAAACATTAGGGTCCAACCCCCATATTAGTACATAACATAAGGCCCATGGGCCGCAGTCCAATATCCACATAATGGGCCTCCCTCTAAGGTCTCCCAATTTGGTTACCTAAAAACATTTTAGAAAATGTAAGCTAATACTTAATGAATAACAATAATGCATGAGCATAAAACACCATTAACTAACATTTATATTTAATGTACATGACAATAGAGGTACATTTATACATATATGGAATGAACTTAGAAATGTGTAGGTGTAAGCTTAAAAACACATATGGCATATGCTTTTGTATTAAAAGATTTTATCATTTCTAAAACATAACATTAAAAAAGAGATAGACGTGTCGTAGCGTGATCTCGTAGGACATGATATATCGAAATAGTATATCTTAGCTCATCTTATGATATTTGATGTATTAGACACATCAAATATCATCGTTTTTGGAAACGTATAAAGTGTAGATTTGGAGACATAGGTCTTATATCGTAAACTTTCATAATGACATGTTATGACATTTCGAACATAGTATCATAGGAGTGAGATGCAAACGTGACATGATTGTGTATGGCATAATGTGGCTTGTTATAAGCATACCATAGCATTGTACTATAAGGCATATCGTAATATCATGAAAATGAGAGATATATCGTGACATTAATACTTTTGAAAACATATGTAACTTGACGTGAAGTATTTGAATAAATCATATTTCTCGTTCTAGAATATAAGAGTGTCATGTCTTTACATCAGATCTAGGCTTCGCATCAGCAACTATAAAGGTCACCAAATCAGTAACTATAAAGGTCACCACACATAGGGTTCTTTAGGCCAACATTAGAGCTAGGCTCCGCATCACTAATCATAAAGGTCACCATAGGGCTTTTTAGGCCAACATATCTCTCACTTCACCCCACTTAACCGGTCTTTCTGGTGTTAGGCATCATAGTAACCACAAGGGTCACACATCAGGCTCTTTAGGCTAACATATCCCTTACTTCACTCCACTTAAGAGGTCTTTCTGGTATTGGGAATCATAGTAACCACAAGGGTCACGCATAAGGCTTTTTAGGCCAGTCATGAGAGCTAGGCTCAATCATTAAGAGCTATGCTCAGTTCATTAGTACATAGAGTACTTTAAGCCAATCATAAGAGTAGGACTCAATCATGAGAGCAGAGCTCAGTTTATTAGTAGCATAGAGTGCTTTTGGCTAATTATGAGAGTAAGGCTCGATCATTAGAACTAAGCTTAGTCATTAAGAGCTATGCTCAGTCATTTGCAATCATAAAGGTCACACGTAGGCTCTTTGAGCCAATCATAAAAGCTAGGCTGAGTTATAGTAACCATAAAGGTCACACATAGGCTCTTTAAGTCAAGGGACCTCTCCCAACATGGCGATAGATTATTTCATGTCTCCTACCGTTGGACCATCGTTGCTAGTTTAGGGTCTTGCCATGAAAGACCTTGAGTTGAAGTCGTACATTAGGAATCTTACATCTACTTTATGTAAACATTCTAGTCCATGGATTCTCATTTCATAACATAAGTAAAGCTTGCATACATTTAAAAGTATAACATTTATACTTGAACTGAATCATTGATGCATTGTAATAAATGGAAGCAATGCATGAAACATAGCTGAATTTGAAAGCATTTGGAAAATAATAGATTTTACTCATGGCATATTGTTACTCACCTCTATCTTTGAGGATTGATGCTAAACAGTGAAGTCCTACACATAGAGTACATAGAGGCATTAAAATTAAGATCCCAATGCAAAACAAGAATATAAAAGTTGAGATTTGAAACATAAATCCCTGAACACCAACTCTTTCATTGTATCACATTCACATCAAGATGATGAGCCTACATTCTAGGTTAATTTCATTTGAAAATAGGCATAAAGACCTTTAATTTGATAGGTCATGGGTCACAAATACATTTTGGATGAAGCAGTTATGTCTCATAGAAATTGGACTAAAATTTTGGAAGAATAATGTTACTGATAGAATTTTAGGTCAAATTCAAAATTCAAAATCTCCCAATCTATAATAAATTAGACTATAAATTTTATATGAGTACAAAGGTCTATGAGTCTACTTTCTAACGCTTCAAATGGTGCATAAATTCAAGTTTTCTAGAGCAAGTTATGCCCGTTTTACTAAACAGTGTTACAGTTGTCAGACACTAGCATCAGCAAGGCATCCTGACAACCTGAGAGTTGACATTTCCCAAAAATACTATCGTTAAGACACAAAATGTTGCGTCTTGATGACTCGAGGGATTGACATCTCCAAAAATACCATCGTCAGGATGCAAAATGTTGCGTCTTGACGACTCGTGGCTACCCCAAGCTTCAAAATTAATCGTCAGGACGATAATGCACACTGTCCTGATGATCCTTGCATATTTTGGTTCGAAAAATGGGTTCTCTAAGCCTTAGATTTCCAATGCAAACCATCCCAAACTCTACCAAGCTCTACCAATGCTTCTAGGGTTCAAAGATTAACCCAAGAAAACTACAATATCTCAAAATGAAGCTAAACCAACAAGTAAATCAAAAGGATCTAGGGTTTGAAATCTCAAATCTAACATGGACAAATTTAGGGGTTTTCAATCCCAACTCTCCAATCCACCAACATATGCTTACAATCCCTCAATTTCTAACTAAATGAGACTCAAAAGAGTCTCCAAATACAACTACAACACTTATATATACATGCTTATACAAGGGTTGGTGAAATCTTACTTTCTTCCAAGCTTTCTCAAGCTTCAACAATGGCTTCTTCTAGCTTGGATGGAGCTCCTTCAACTTTCTTCTCTCCTTCCTCCTCTTTCTTCTTCTTTTTCTTCTCGGCAGATTTGTGTGTATGTGTGTGTGTTTTGTGTCTTACGGGTGTGTGTGTGTGTGGTTAAGATGATAAACATAGGAAATAATCCCATGTGTCTCACACTAGGAGCTTAAATTACAACATAACTTCTAATTGGTCATTTCGACTCAAAGGTACATTAGAATAATATAAAATTTAAGAAATTCACATCAATTTTGATACTAAAAGTTCGGGTTATTACATCCTTGCCCCTTTAAAGAAGTTTGGTCCCCAAACTTGACATAAATCATTATTTAAATAAGAAGGGACAACGCTTCTTGAATCTTATTCCTCCGATCCATTGAGGGTCTAAGCAACTCATCAAGTGAGACATCAAGAACTCCGGGACGACATGGATATCATCCACGGATGGTGGGAAATGTGCATGTCGACAACGTTACACAAAAAGGTAGGTTCCCCTTTTTGGGACTAAACGGCGTGCTTGCATGGACGAAACGGGATAAGGAGGAGGCATAAAGTGCACTCCCTCGATAACAAGTCTCGGATGGGCAAAAGAATGAAACCCAACTCGCTCAAGTTCACATTTAATATTGGCATGATGAGGGGATAACCAATCCGTTCCTAAGATGACATCAAAATAGTGCACTTCTAAGTATAGGATTTACGAGCATGAACACATCATTAACAAGATTTCCATAAAGATTGTAAATCCTATCATATAGCACGAAATCTCCGAGTGGCAAAATGTGAATAAAATATAATTTGATGGTTCCGAAGAGGTAGGCAATTATTTAGCAACAAACATGAGACAGACGAGTATTGGAGCCTGAATCAATATGACCCTATCACATAAGATGAATTTTTCGAATAGCAAGAATACATATAAAACATACTTGAGAGGTACTGGAGACGTATGTAAGTGTTGAGCAAAGAGATACGAGGCAATTAAACCATTTCAGAATCGATAAAGATGTGTGCAGGCCAACGACAACTAGAAAGTATACCTGACACTGCAGAGTTGATAGCTTGAGTGTTTCCCAGGGTAAGTTGATTTTCCTTTCTATTAGCCGTAGACTATCAAACCGAGGTTGATATTGGTGCCCCAGATCCTCGTGCTCTACTCTTTTTCAAACAATCCCTCACTTGGTGCCCAAATTGGCCGCACCCATAACAAGCTCTGCTTCACAAAAGACATGTGCCCCGATTCTTCTTTTGATAAGTCGGAGATGTCGGTACATTGTTGGCCGTATAATTTCCTCAGTCCCCGATGTTCCCCCCTGAGGTAGATGAGTTCCCACTTGAGGATCCCAAATTATGTCGCTTTGAGCCTTGTCCTCTACCCTGGTCACTTCTGGTCCTCTTCCTGTGCTTCTCTTGGTATTGCGTCAACTCATTAATTGGCCCATCAAAAACCTCCAAAAATGTTGAGGGCCTTAGCTGCTGGACTTGTTTGATGGTGGTTCGAGCCACCTCTTCCATTCTTGGCACCTGTGCTACTGACGGCTCAGGCGCGTTGGTTGTGTTGCTATGAGTAAATTAGACCACTTGTACAAGTTCGACCAAGATCCTCTTAATACGATCCATTCATCCATCGATCTCTCTGGCTCCTTTTCGACCCCTACCTTTTGGCGACATACTATTCACATGTATGCAAACAAACAGTTAAGCATTAAACATAACATTACTACACATAATACACCTTGGCACATCATTATACACATAACTTACATATACGTACACATAACACATATTCAAGTCAAACTTAGAATTCTATCTAGACCTAACTCAACTTATGGTGTCAACCTATAGCTCTGATACCACGCTGTCACGCCCCAAAACTCGACCTATACAAATTTAGTGTGCATAACCGGCTAGTAGCTTGGCTACCTTAGGCCGCATTATATAAACCGGTTGAACACCTTTGCATTTATCATTTAAAAGATACATAATTACAAAATTCAAATTTTATAAACGTAAAGTAAAACGTATGTTATACATAGCAGAGCCGTGCCTAATCTCCAAAACATAAACATTCCATAAGATGGGCCTATTAAAGGCCACCACAGTTATACCATTATAATATTACAAAACATTAGGGTCCAACCCCTATATCAGTACATAACATAAGGCCCGTGGACCGCAATCCAAATATCCATGTAATGGGCCTTCCTCTAAGGCCTCCTAATTTGGTTACTTGAAAACATTTTAGAAAATATAAGCTAATACTTAGTGAATAACAATAATGCATGAGCATAAAATACTATGGACTAATATTTATATTTAATGTACATGACAATAGAGGTACATTTATGCATATATGACATAAACTTAGAAACGTGTAGGTGTAAGCTTGAAAACACATGTGGCATATGCTTTCATATTAAAAGATTTCATCATTTCTAAAACATAACGTTAAAAAAGTGATACACGCGTCATAGCGTGATCTCGTAGGACATGATATATCGTAATAGTATATCTTAGCTCGTCTAATAACATTATACACATCAAATATCATCGTTTTCAAAAACGTATAAAGCATAGGTTTGGAGACATAGGTCTTATATCGTAAACTTTCATAATGACATGTTATGACATTTCGGACATAGTATCATAGGAGTGAGATGCAAATGTGACATGATCGTGTATGGCATAATGTGGCTTGTCATAAGCATATCATGGCATAGTATTGTAAGGCATATCATAATATCATGAAAACGAGAGATATATAGTGACATTAATACTTGTGAAAACATATGCAACTTAGCCTGAAATATTTGAATAAATCATATTTCTTAGTTTAGAACATAAGAGTGTCATGTCTTTACATCAGAGCCAGGCTTCGCATCAGTAACCATAAAGGTCACCACATCAATAACCATTGTTGACTTAAGGTTAATCCTCATGTTGATTTTGATGATAACCAAATCTTGTGTTATTTTACTAATACATTTACTTAGTGTGTAGGTTAATAAAGTTTATAATTTAGATTTAAAATTTAGTTTTAAGTCTAATATTTGTCAAAGTGAATGTACAACAAGCTCAAGATCAAGCAATGAGTTTGAAAAGTTATGCAATGAACCAAACAAAGCATTAACGCCTATTTCTACTTCAAACACATGACTTGCATTCGAAGAGATTGAAAGTGTTCAAATAAAGCTTTCATCAAGTATGCATAGACTCAATAAAGATTGACTTGCACTCAAGAAATATTGAAGACTTCATCAAGTCTGCAAAGATCAAGTCCAGATTAAGTGATTGGAAGTTGCTTAAGAAGGAGATTCATATTGATTGTCTAATCTCTACATGGAATTCAATTGAAGAATTCTTTTGAGATATATATAGAATCAATGAAGACAATATGTATGAAGAGATTTCATCAAGCTTACAAAAGTCTCATTGAAGTGATTTTATAGAAAAAAGAAGAATTGCTGGCAAAGAGAAGAAATCGGCAAAGAAATGTTTTCAAGCTCTACATAATAGAGAAAGCTTGGCATTGAAAGAGAAAGTGCTACAATGAAGAGAGGAAGCTTTGCAAACAAAGAAGAAGAGATCAAAGTTGATTGAATAAAGCCTTGACAGTTTGAAAGTCAAGAAGAGTTGAATATCGAATGATTGATCTAATCCAAATTGGATAAGAAGATAACCTTGATGAGTTAAAGAGTTTGATTGATCATCATACCCCAAAAAGAAAACTCCTTGAAGATCTTATACTATTGCTAAAGAAGAATTTGATCACTGGAAGACAGAATGCAGATTTCTAGATAATGAGCCGACTCATGGAAATGAAGAGTCGCATCATGAATACAGAAGCAAAAACCTGAAAGCTAAATGATCAAAGAGCCGACTCATGGAAATAAAGAGTCGCCTCATGAATACAGAAGCAAAAACTTGAAGACCAAATGATCAATGAGCTGACCCTCTAAGCATAAAAAATCAACTCATAAAGACTGAAGTAAGATTTCTGTGCAAAGAGCCGACTCATGGAATTGAAGAGTCATCTCATGAAGACAGAAGCAAAATGACTTGAAGACAGAATGATCAATAAGCCGACTCTTGGATATGAAGAGTCGATACATGGAGACAGTGGACAACATCTGGAAAAAGCAGACCAGAAGAGTTAACCCTTTAAGCCTGGAGTCGACCTTTGGGATATAACGGCTAGTTTTTCTAACGTTATAACAGACTGAACGTGCATTAAATAGACCCCAACAACCTCCAACGAATGAATTCAATACAGGGGTTTATATACAAGCTTCCAACTACATTTATAATAAGAAGAGAGACAAGAAACAAGAATCCACTGACTGATCAACTGAAATTCCTGAACATTCTCCTTGTTTTCACTGTGTGAGCATTGATTGCTCAAATCCACTCTTGTTAGAGAGTTTGTAAGTTGCTTGTATATTTTATACACTTGTAAGGGAGAGTTTGAGAGTTCACTTGAGAAAGAAAAACTCTTGTAAGTTTGAGTGGAGCTTGGACAAAACCACTTGGTGGCTGAAGAACTTGGGTAAAAGTTATTGTGTATAGTGAGCTGAACACTTAGTCAATTAGCACCCATTTGTAATTGGAGATTACATAGTAGAGGAAGACTTCAAGGGGATCTTGGGGTGAAGATGTAGACCACGGATTGTGGTTGAACCTCGGTAACTCTTTGTGTTCTTTCTATTGCTCTGTTTTCTTTTCTTCATCTGATTACATTGCATTGCATATAGATTGATCATTGTTACATTGTTTAGATTAATTTTAATTAATCTTAATTGTTTATTAATATTCAAAAACCCAATTCACCCCCCCTCTTGAATTGTCTTTTAGACCAATAACCATAAAAGTCACTATAGGGCTCTTTAGGCTGACATCAGAGTTAGGCTCCGCATCAGTAACCATGAAAGTCACTCTTTAGACCAACATATCCCTCACTTCACCCCACGTGAGAGGTCTTTCTGGTATTGGGCATCACAGTAACCACTGACTCGACCCTTCCACGCTCACTGTGATGGAGGTGCTTGTAGTTTAAGTGGGATACTCCCACTATTGTGTTCTCCCATGAGACCTGTACCAATTTAGCAATAGGAACGAGTAGAGTTTAGAAATGTATTCAAATTGCAACTGCAAACCAAGAGTGAAATCGATTGTTATATTAGCTAAAATTTGGCCAAAAATCTTTTGGTGTTTGAAGGTTTGGTTTACTAACAACTAGGCAAACAATTGAATTGAAATTGAAACCTATAACTTAATTCTAGCTAAAGGGAATTGACAATTATGAACATTCTACTACAACAACCACACTTAAAACTAAATCAACTCTTAATTTAACCGGAATTCTGAATGAGCACAAATAGAGATTTAACTTGATTAAAAAAGGGGTTTGGGTTCAAATGTTCCAATCTACCAATTCAAGCATGGAATTTGAAAGGGGGTGTTTGGGTTAACTCAAATCAAGAACCGTCCAAAGGCCCTTGATTCGGAAAGTTTAGCTTTGAAATTTTAGGGATCTCTAATTATTTTGGAATTAAGTTTTATAACAATTTATGGGTTTTTTAGAAATAAATCACATGTTATTAACTATGATTATAGATCTAAGATTTCTACAACAATTAATTCCAATATAATTAGAGAGAAATAATCAAAAAATATATTCAACAAGATTCAAGAACTCCCCTTTCATTTTCCATGCATTCCTTGGTAGATCTTTACATTTGCTCCCAAACAATGAGTTTAACTTGAAAAATCCATGGTTGAAAGCTTTCCAAAGTGTAGATACAACATCTTGACTTTAAATCAAAAGTAAATATATATTGAAATGTGAAAAATGTGAAAGATTACACTAAATCAACCCAAGAAATCTATCTAAATACTTCCCAAAGCCCTAAATACAACAAAGTAAAGTAAATCTAAGCAAAATACATCATTTTCCCCTCTTCTCCCTCTCTCCCTGCAGCAAAAAACCTAAAATCTGATATATCCCTCTTTTTTCTTCGACTGCTGGGTTGTAGGGCAAATTTGCGCTCACCGTCCAAAGTGCGTCCAAAGTACATCCGAAATGCGTCCGGACGCATCGTCCAGACGGTGCCATAACCGTTCGGACGATTATTTCACCATTCGAACGGTCTTCGAACGAGGAAACTTGACTTTATAATTCTACGAACGGAAAAAGATGACTCTGGAACGGCTTTGGACGGAAAATATAGACTCTGGAACTCCCATGTCCGTCGCACCATCCGAACAGTAATTCGCCTGTCTGAACGGGGCGTCCAAACGGCTACTGTGCGTCCGAATGGTAATTTGTCCGTCTGAACGCACCATCCGAACGGTTTAACCGTCCGAACGGTCCGTCCGGACAGTCTTTTTCTCTTTAAGCCCTTTTTTCACCATTTTATCACCAAAAACCTACAATACATATAAAAAAACACTTTAGATCAGTTTATTGCTAAAAATCTATACTAATACCCATATAGAGGTTATCAAACACTTAGTTAGGGGACAAAGATTACACTTTTAGAGTGGAATCAACACCCCCCAACTTAGCTTTTGCTAGTCCCTAGCAAAAATGTATTATAGAAAGGGAATAATTAAAGACAATAAAAGAAACAAAAAATGCACAACCCACTCAAGATATCAATGGACGCATCTCAAACCTCAAACACATGTAGAAGTTTATGCAAAAATTCATATACTAGAGAAGTTTGTGCGCGTGTGCTTGATAAGCAAATGCTAAGCAACATATAAGGAACTCAACTATGCACTTCCAAACCGTAAAGTTTTGATTCAATCCTCACCGGGCATACACTCGGAATCAAAGACCCACAAAGTTCACACAATGATATGTTCAACAATAGAGCAAATGGACAAGACAAAACAAGTGAACATATCCAAAATAAAGAACCAGACAATATGTAAGTGTATCGCCTTTGGCATAACTTCTTGAAAGAATGTTCATAGATGCACAATGATTCAAAAAATTGACAATATAGAACTTTTACTCTAATGAAAATTATAATGAAGCATCTTTGGATCGATTAAGTGATTTGGAAGGCGAGGAGGTAAAGTAGGAATGATGAGAGATAAAAACAAAACACATCACATGTCAATGAGGTGATGGAAAGATATCATATCCAACTCCCTTGTTATATACCCAAAGATCCGAACAATAAACACATATATATATATTTTTTTAAAACTCCTCTATAACCCTGATGCCACTTCTTCTTCTTCTTATATTTTTTTGTTATATCATATACCCACTTTTTTTTTTTTTTCTTTTTCTCTTACTCTTCTTTTTCTTCTTTTTTTTTTTTTTTTTTTTTTTGTATCTATCTTTGCTTCCCAACTTAGTAAAGAATAAGGACATGGAATACCAAATTTTCAATGATATCTTTCGAGGAAGAAGTTGGTGAAAAATGAAATGGTAAATAGGTTATATGGTGAAAGACAAAAAGGAAAATGGCTATCAAGAAGGAAATGGGCTTAGAATTACATAAAGATGCCAAATTATAATATTTCACATAGTAAAAGTGTCAATGTCAAGATCAGAACTCATCTTATGAACCAAAAGCAAACATAAAGAAGTTATTCAAGAGAAATGAGGATGAAAGATCAATCCTTGAGTAAATGTAGACTCTCAAAAAGACGGTAAACGCTCTAAAGCTCACAAGGTGATAATCTCCACTAAGTATGGACGAAAATGCAATGTAGAGTAACAAAAATATGTTGCCAAGCATAACTCATGTGAACAGTGTATAACTTTCTACCAATGCATGAATCAAGCACTCTCCATGGAGTTAAAAGTAAGAAAACGAGTCCATCTCAATCTAAATCGGGTTTTAATGTCAAAAACGGTGTTATAGTGCATCAAAAATGAGTCAACGCATCAATCGCAAAAGCTAGCTAAACATTCATAAAAGAGATGTAAAAAGATGCGTGAGAGAAATGAAGACTGAAATTGATACCATACACTACCAAAATCCCCATCAAAATGGTACAGGCGAGTAACATAAACCAAAATCTATGAACACCTGTAGCTAAAACATCCAACAATACAAGATAAAGAACAAGGGGATACAAAAGTAAATGATGTACAGTAAAGAAATCTCAAAATATAATCCACTATATCAAAACAATATACACTATGTCAAAACAATGTACAAAATCTGATGCAATGATATGCTATGTGTGTACAAAAATGCATCACAATCCTAAACTATCAATCATCTCCATCGTCATCTGGAGGAGGTGCAACAGCAGACCTAAGGACCCGAACCTCAACAAAAAGCTCCTCTATGATCATGGTCTGGCCTCAGGTCTAACCCTGAAGTGCGGTAATCTGCTCGGATTGGGCTCGGATCAGGCCCTAGAATGCAGTACTCTGCTCAGACTGGGCTCGTATTTGGCCCTCAAGTGCTGCAAAATGAGCTGCATGTGCAACCTCCAGCCTAGCAATGTCGGCGGACTGCTGTGCTGATCCCGCAGCTAACATATCTAAGGTCTGCTGCATCTGCTCAAGCATCTGTAATGTCAGATCGAGCATCGATGGTGGCTGAAAGTGCTGCTGATGCTGATGAATATCGGGGTCGTACTGATCCGGGTCAGCAAGATCCGGCTCAGCAAGTCCCGGCTGCTGCTGCTGCTACTGTTATGGCTGTGGCTAGAACTGCTCCTGCTGCTGCTGCAGTCTACGAGATCTCAATCCCCGCTAAATGGTAGATCTACCAATGGGCTCCCTCGACTGTGGGAGACGAGGAAGTCCAATAGCAAGGGCCCCGAAAGCAGCCTCGATCACTCGTGTCAAAAGGACCGCAAAAGGGATGGATCCCTGAGCACGCAGGTGCGTAACCTCCTCTGCTAGGGCTCTAAACTGAAATAATGGAAGATCTATGGACCTACCCGCCCTAATAGCCCACAAAAGACTAGCCCTACTCCTCTTCACCTCAGAATGCCTAGCAATGGGGTAGACGGACTAACAACAAAAAATATACAAGGGGGCGTAGATCAAAAGCAATGAGCTGACCGCCACCTGCCGACGCAAACCTCAATCAGTGCCTGGGAGGCAAACCTCGTCGGAAATGACACTGAAGTTATCCGGGGCCCCCCTAGATGGGAAACTATATTGAGGGTCTGCCACCCTAGGCAGCCCATACACCTCTGCAAAAATGGCGGGGGTGATCCCAATGTCAAACCCCTTAACCTAGGACGTGATTTGCTCGTGTCCTGGGATAACACAACAAGCTGTCACGTTCGCCATAAACTCGGCAAGCAAGACAAAAATGGCATCTCCTTCGAAGGTAGTGAGAGGGACCCACCCTCGGGCCTCAAAGACCTCGGCCCACAAAAAATCAAGACCCCTAAACTGCTCTAAGTCCATCTGGCGCTCAATCACTACACCCCTCTTAATCCAAATCTGGGAGAATGCCTCGAAGGCATCCTCCGACACAAAATGAGCGACATCATAGGCTAGGGCTGGCTCAGCACTAGCTGCACTAGCCGGAAGGGCACCTGGGGCCCCTCTGCCTGCCATGACTATCTAAAAACCCTACAAAGTCTCCTAGGTAAAGAATAAAATATGCGAGGAAGGATCCAGGAATACCTAGGGAAGCGTGAATAAAGGGTGGAGGAGTCAAGGGCACGAACTCGGGCTTCGGCAAGGCTCCGCTATCATCCAGGAACTCCCAAAACACTCAAAAACTCCCCGTATAGCATCTGTAGTGAGTCTGAACTCAATACAGACGCTGCCTATTAATAGGGGACGCCAAGCGTTCGACGCGCGTCTGGATACCGTCCGGACGCACCGTCCGAACGGGGAATCACTGTCCGAACAGTTAAAAAGGCGTCCGAACGGTCCGATTAACGCGCGTCTGAATACCGTCCAAATGGAAAATTATTACAAAACAGGTCGTCCGAATTCACCGTCCGAACGGTAAATGAAGCGTTCGGACGCACAGTCCGAACGGACAAACGCGTTCGGACGCACTGTCTGAACGGTAAATCCCAAAAATTCGATTTATACACTGGAAAACCTAGAAAACTCAATAGACTAAACAAAAACTAAATTAACAACAAAAACTACAAAAGAAATAAAAGAAAACAAAACAACCTATACAACTTTACACAAAAACTGAGCGCAAAATAAGCTCGCCCCACCCCCCACTTAAGAGGTTACATTATCCTCAAAGTAACACTAATTCGAAAGAGACCGAGACATCAACACGGGAAGGCGGGAGCACATAGGAGACAATCATCAAGTCAAGATTGGTGGATCAATGAGATCCACACAATCTACCTTGCCTCAGAAAGGCTCAAAATAAGGCTTTAACCTTTGCCCATTGACCTTAAAAGGTGTGCCATTCTTAAGATTTTACACCTCAATAGCACCATAGGGAAAGATTTCCCTAATTTGGTAGAGACCGGACCATTTACTCCGTAACTTTCCCGGAAAGAGATGCAATCGGGAATTGTAGAGAAGAACTTTTTGACCAACATGAACAGATTTGCGATGAATGTGTTGGTCATGACGGACTTTCATTTTAGCCTTTGAAATTTTTGCATTTTCATACGCATCATGTCTTATTTCATCTAGCTCACTCAATTGGAGCTTCCGGTGGTCGCCGGTTTCGCCCAACCCCTCATTATATTGCCGAATAGCCCAATATGCCTTATGTTCAACCTCAATTGGGAGGTGACATGCTTTTCCATACACAAGACGGTACGGGGAGGCACCTAGAATGGTTTTTTAGGCCGTTCGATAGGCCCACAATGCATCAATTAAGCGCAAAGACCAATCCTTTCAAGACGGATTAACCGTCTTTTCCAAGATTATCTTGATTTCATGGTTGGCTAATTCGACTTGGCCTTGTGTTTGGGGATGGTATGGCAAACCGACTTTGTGAATAATGCCGTACTTTCTCATGAGTATCCCTAATGGCTTATTACAGAAATGGGAACCACCATCACTGATGATGGCCCGAGGCATACCGAAACGGGAAAAAATGTATTCTTTGAAAAATTTGACCACAACTTGGTGGTCATTGGTTCGTGCCGGTATTACCTCTACCCATTTGCAAACATAATCTATGGCCACTAAGATATAAAGATACCCAAAAGAACTAGGAAATGGACCCATGAAGTCTATGCCCCAACAATCAAAAACCTCCAAAACAAGGATAGAGTTAAGGGGCATCATGTGTTTCCTAGAAAGGCTTCCGGGCCTTTGACATCTATCACACGCCACACAAAATGAATGCACATCTTTAAACATAGTCGGCCAATAGAGTCCACTTTGAAAAATTTTTGCCACTGTTTTCTTCGAAGAGAAATGGCCCCCACATGCATGAGAATGGCAAAATTTCATTACACTTTCAAATTCCTCATCCGGCACACATCGCCGTACAACTTGATCCGAGTAATATTTGAACAAATACGGCTCGTCCCAAAAGAATTGTCTTACTAGCCTAAAGAATCGCCTCTTGTCCAATGCGGACCAATGAGAAGGAATGGCTTTTGTGGCCAAATAGTTGGCCACATCGGCATACCAAGGAGTTAAGACTTGATTCAAGGCGTTGCAAGACATGAGTTGCTCGTCGAGGAAGGTCTCACAAATAGGAGAGTCATCTTTGGTAGGGTGCTCAAAAGGGAAGCGGGACAAATGATCCGCGACAACGTTTTCCACCCCCTTTTTATCCCTAATTTCACGATCAAACTCTTGAAGAAGGAGAATCCACCTAATTAATCGAGGCTTTGCGTCTTGTTTGGACAAGAGGTATTTGAGTGCAGCGTGGTCAGTGAAAACAATCACATGAGACCCCACTAAATAAGAGCGAAACTTGTCCAAAGCAAACACAATAGCCAAAAGTTCTTTCTCGGTGGTGGTATAATTTATTTGGGCTTCATTCAAAGTTTAGCTCATATAGTGGAGCACATGAGGTTTCCTCTCATTTCATTGGCCCAACACGGCCCCCACAGCAAAGTCACTAGAGTCACACATTAATTTAAAGGGTAGGCTCCAATCCGAAGGCCGGATTATGGGAACCGTAGTCAAATGTTTTTTAAACTCATCAAAAGCTAGTTGACAAGACGGAGTCCACTCAAATGGAACGTCTTTTGCCAAGAGGGCACATAAGGGCCTAGAAATGGAACTAAAGGATTGAATGAAGCGCCGGTAAAAACCGACATGCCCAAGAAAAGATCTCACATCTCTCACGTTCCTAGGGGAGGGTAGCTTTTGAATAAGCTCGACCTTAGCAGGATCTACCTCAATGCCCCTCCCGGAGATGATGTGGCCTAAGACTATGCCATGTGTCACCATAAAGTGACACTTCTCCCAATTCAACACACGATTGCTCTCCTCACAACGGTTTAGTACCGACTCTAAGTTTTTAAGACATTGAGCAAAGTTGTCCCCATATACGGAAAAATCATCCACAAAGACCTCTAAAATTCGCTCCACCATATCACTAAAAATACTTATCATGCATCTTTGAAAAGTGACGGAAGTATTGCATAACCCAAAGGGCATTCGCTTGTAAGCAAATGTGCCAAAGGGGCATGTAAATGTGGTTTTAGCTTGGTCTTCCATGGCGATTGCCAATTGATTATATCCGAAGTAACCATTAAGGAAACAATAGAAGGCCAGTCCCGCTACCTGCTCCAAGACTTGGTCAAGGAAGGGAAGGGGAAAATGATCCTTGGTAATTACGGCATTTAAGCGACAATAGTCTATACATATACGCTACCCGGTTTGGATGCGGGTAGGTATCAATTCATTATTCGCATTTTTAACTACCGTCACTCCGGACTTTTTGGGGGCAACTTGGGTGGGACTCACCCATTTAGAGTCAGCAATTGGGTATATAATACCCGCATCAAGAAGTTTTTGCACCTCACCCCTCACAAATTCCTTCATAGTTGGGTTCAATCGGCATTGCATTTGGCGCACTTGCTTAGCCCCTTCCTCAAAATATATGCAATGAGTGCATACTAGAGGGCTAATGCCGTGCAAATCGGCAATTGTCCAACCTATGGCTTTCCGGTGCCTTTTGAGCACCTCCAACAAGCTCCTTTCTTGAGCCTCCATAAGTGATGAAGATATCACTACGGGATAAGATTCACCTTTACCCAAAAAGACATATTTAAGGGTAGAAGGTAAAGGCTTCCTATCGGGCGTAGGAGCCTCTAGTTCGGATGGTTGGGGCTTGGTAGGGTTAGGGGTCAAAGGTTCAAAAGTGGGGGTCCATTGACCCACCGCAAAGATAAGACACACCTCTAAACCACTACCCTCATTAAAAACATCCCCCTCTTCCTCATCTCCCAAGCAATCTAGACCCTCACTCAATGTTAATATTCTCTCCAAAGGGTCTTCTACCATTTGCCTCTCGAAGTGCTCTTGCACTATCGAATCAATAAGATTCACCTCCCGGACGTCCTCTAAATCCCTTGGTTGTTTTCCCTCGTTAAACATGTTAAGTTCAACGGACATGTTCCCAAAGGACAATTTTAGAAGACCCCCCCTCACATGGATGATGGCGTCACATGTGGCTAAGAAAGGTCGCCCTAAAATGATAGGAATGTGGTTCCGGGGGGGATCAACAACCGGGTGAGTATCTAAGACCACAAAATCGGCCAGGTAGTAAAACTTATCAACTTTCACTAAGACATCCTCAACTATTCCCCTAGGGGCTTTGATCGATCGGTCCGCCAACTGGAGTGTAATCCTCGTAGGTTTCAATTCACCTAGCCCCAATTGCTCGTACACCGAGTACAGCAATAGATTCACACTCGACCCCAAGTCTAAAAGGCACCCCTCTATCCTATGGTCTCCTATGACACATGTTATGGTAGGACAACCGGGATCTTTGTACTTTGGTGGGGTTTTGACTTGGACAATGGAATGGACATCCTTAGCAAGAAAAGCGTTCTCCCTCACATTTAATCTCCTCTTAACAGTACATAAATCCTTAAGGAATTTAGCATAAGAGGGAACTTGTTTAATGGCTTCAAGGAGTGGTAGATTTATTTTGACTTGCTTGAAAGTCTCATAAATCTCTGAACTTAATTGATTCTTGGGTTTAACTAACTGGTGAGGAAATGGAGCGTGAGCCAAGATCTCACGTTCCTCTCTCAAAACTTCCTCACAATTGGGTATGGACCCACTCGACTCTTTCTTCTCACAATTCCCTTCCTCCTTCTTTTCTCTCTCATTTTTTCCTTTCTCACTCCCCTCCTCCTTCTCACTTGGTACTCTCTCAACCCCTTTTCCTTTTCTAGATTCTTTGTCATTAAAGCCCGACTCCTCATCTATCTTAGACACTTTAACCCCACCCTTAGGGTCCCTAGGAAGGATGGTCTTGTCAATGGTTTTACCACTCCTCAAAGTGGTAATGGCTGAAACATTCTCATGGCTAGTTGATGGTGGGGCCAAGGTTTCGGTGGAATGGACTTGCCTAAAAGGATTGGGTTGAGGTTGTGCAGGCAACTTACCCTTCTCAGTAAGGGTCAACGCTTAAGTAAGAAGAGTCAATTAACTCCTGATGTCATCTAAAGTTTTGTCGACCCGTGAGTTTACCCCCCTTTGGGTTTGGATGAATTGTTGGAGAGTATCCTCCAATGGTTTTCAATGTGGGGGGTGGTATGTGTTGGGTTGCGCTTGAGGTGGAGGTTGGAATGGTTTAGGTTGGGTAGGAAATGATGTGACCGGTGGGGGTTGGTAATGTTATGGGTGCAATTGTGAAGGAGGGGCTTGATAAGATTGAGGGTTGTTATACCCTCCTTGATAAGCTTGGGGATTTGAAGTCCCCTCATTACGCCATCCAAAGTTAGGATGATCCCTCCATCCCGGGTTGTAAGTATTGGAGTAAGGGTTTCCCCCTCCTCGATTGTATTGCCCAATAGCATTGGCTTAGCCATGCAAGGCTTCCTTAATCCCCGGGATAACCGGGCATGACGTGGTGTCATGCTCTTTGGTCTCACAAACCACACAACACATTCCCTTAGGCTCCTCACTCCCCACCAAACTTACATTCTTAAACTCTAGAGCCTCTAATTTTCTCGCCATTGTGGCAAGCCTAGCATTCATATCATCAACTTCTTTCAATTGATATTTTGCCCCTTCCGTGTTTAGTCTACTTTCAGGATTTTGGGTCCCGGTAGTTGCCCAATTGCGAGCCAAATTAGCTAGGTAATCAAAGTATGAATAAGCTTCATGAGGTTGCTTATCCATAAATGTTCCCGCGCACAGTGTCAACAAATTGCTTAAGTTGGGGCGTTAACGAAGAATAAAAGATGTTGATAATGTGCCATTCGACAAAGCCATGGTGTGGACAAGAAACTAAAAGCTCTTTAAACCGCTCCCAACACTGAAAAAATGATTCTCCTAACATTGGAGAAAATTGTGAGATTTGGCGTCTAAGCGTCTCCGTTCTATTTTTTGAAAAATTTTTTTTCAAAAACTCTCCTTGAAGAGTTTGCCAAGAGTGGATGGAAAGTGGTCTCAAAGAATTGAACCACGTCTTGGCAGTGTCCTTTAAACAAAATGGAAAGATTTTAAGAAAAAAGATTTTCCATGGACACGAGTTGTCCATCACTAATGAGCATGCATTCTCAAATTCCTTGATGAAAGCATAAGGCCTTTCCGAATCAACTCCGTGGAATTGAGGAAGCAATTGCATCATGTCCGACCGTATGTTCAAAGCGGCATAGTGGGGCGGAATAATAAGGCAAGAACTTGGTGCTTGCCGCAGTGGGTTTAAGAAATCCCTCATTCGGAATTGGGGAGCCCTCATGTCACCATGGTTGCTCGCATTTTCCATGTTCTCACCCCCTAAACCATGGGCCGGATGTAAAGGAGGGTGTTGTGGCAATCCACCCATCGGTGGGTTTGGCAAGATATTTAGATTGGGTGGAGCATCATTAGGTAGCCTAAGTGCGGGGTTTTGGTCATCCATAGGAGGTGCACCTAGGTCGACCACTAATGAAATTTCGGGAGAAGGTGTGTTAGCCGGTGATGGTGGGTCAACTCGTAAAAGACGTCTATTGTCAATTCGTGCCCAATGGGACATGCGAATGTAATGCGCAAATAGTATGCCTTAATCCTAGTCAACGCATCATACACAAACATTATATATATGCCGGACAACGGCTTTTCCTCTTTACCGGACAACGGCTTTTTAACTCTAATCTCCCACTCCACGTGCTAGAATACCACCAATTAGCAAATAAAGCACACACTAACCTAACTCCTCTAATGCTCCTAACAATATGCAATGCCACTAGTTAATCAAACAAAAGAAACTATTGAAAAGAAAGAAAGAAAAATCCTAACATGGTATCCACATTGAGTTTGAAGAAATTACCTAGGCCCGAAGCCGTAGATACTTCCCTCGTAGGTGGGTGATCAATTCCCACCTTGTTTTTACGATTTGCAATTTTTTTTATTTGTTTTCGCACTTTGCTCGTTCCTTCAAGTCCCCGGCAACAGCGCCAAAACTTGACTCGACCCTTCCACGCTCACCGCGATGGAGGTGCTTGTAGTTTAAGTGGGATACTCCCACTATCGTGTTCTCCCATGAGACCTGTGCCAATTTAGCAATAGGAACGAGTAGAGTTTAGAAATGTATTCAAATTGCAACCGCAAACCAATAGTGAAATCGATTGTTATATTAGCTAAAATTTGACCGAAAATCTTTTGGTGTTTGAAGGTTTGGTTTACTAGCAACTAGGCAAACAATTGAATTGAAATTGAAACCTATAACTTAATTCTAGCTAAAGTGAATTGACAATTATGAACATTCTACTACAACAACCACACTTAAAACTAAATCAACTCTTAATTTAACCGGAATTCTGAATGAGCACAAATAGAGATTTAACTTTATTTAAAAAGGGGTTTGGGTTCAAATGTTCCAATCTATCAATTCAAGCATGGAATTTGAAAGGGGGCATTTGGGTTAACTCAAATCAAGAACCGTCCAAAGGCCCTTGATTCGGAAAGTTTAGCTTTGAAATTTTAGCGATCTCTAATTATTTTGGAATTAAGTTTTATCACAATTTATGGGTTCTTTAGAAATAAATCACATGTTATTAACTATGATTATAGATCTAAGATTTCTACAACAATTAATTCCAATATAATTAGAGAGAAATAATCAAAAAATATATTCAACAAGATTCAAGAACTCCCCTTTTATTTTTCATGCATTCCTTGGTAGATCTTCACATTTGCTCCCAAACAATGAGTTTAGCTTGAAGAATTCATGGTTGAAAGCTTTCCAAAGTGTAGAGACAACATCTTGACTTTAAATCAAAAGTAAATATATATTGAAATGTGAAAAATGTGAAAGATTACACTAAATCAACCCAAGAAATCTATCTAAATACTTCCCAAAGCCCTAAATACAACAAAGTAAAGTAAATCTAAGCAAAATACATCATTTTCCCCTCTTCTCCGTCTCTCCCCGTAGCAAAAAACCTAAAATCTGAGATATCCCTCTTTTTTCTTTGACTGCTGGGTTGTAGGGTAAATCTGTGCTTACCGTCCGAAGTACGTCCAAAGTATGTCCGAAATGCATCCGGACGCACCGTTCGGACAGTGCAATAACCGTTCAAACAATTATTTCACCGTTCGAACGGTCTTCGGACGAGGAAACTCGACTCTGTAATTCTACGAACAGAAAAAGACGACTCTGGAACGGCTTTGGACAGAAAATATCGCCTCTGGAATAGCTTTGAGCGGGAAATATAGACTTTGGAACTCCCATGTCCGTCGCACCGTCCGAACAGTAATTCGCCCGTCTGAACGGGGAGTCCGAACAACTATTGTGCGTCCGAACGGTAATTTGTCCGTCCGAACGCACCGTCCGAATGGTTTAACCGTCTGAACGGTCCGTCCGGATGGTCTTCTTCTCTTTAAGCCCTTTTTTCACCATTTTATCACCAAAAACCTACAATACATATCAAAAAACACTTTAGATCAGTTTATTGCTAAAAATCTATACTAATACCCATATAGAGGCTATCAAACACTTAGTTAAGGGACAAAGATTACACTTTTAGAGTGGAATCAACCACAAGGGTCACACATCAGGCTTTTTAGGCCAACATATCCTTCAGTTCACCCCACTTAAGAGGTGTTTCTAGTATTGGGAATCATAGTAACTACAAGGGTCACACATAAGGCTTTTTAGGCCAGTCATGAGAGCTAAAATCAGTCATTAAGAGCTACACTCAGTTCATTAGCACATGGAGTACTTTAAGCCAATCATGATAGCAAAGCTCAATCATGAGAGTGTTAGCCTCAAGTTTTCATTAATTGATTTTGATGATAACAAATATAAATGTTTTAATAATTAAAATTTGGTTAATCTCAAGATTTCATAATAAAGTATGTTTCATGTATGAATTAAGATTTTTAAAAAATTTTATGTTAAAAGTTTAAATGTATTGTGCATTTCAATGATGAATCATTTAATTTTTCATTTATGTTTTAAATGTTAATTTTCTAACATTTCTTGAAGTTATTGTTAGTCTTGCACTTAAAAAAAATGCATAGCATGAAAAAGAAGACTAAGTCAAAGATAATAGCAAGAAAGCTCATTGGAGATAGTTTCAATATTATGTATATAACTTTTGATCCAACAGTTGGATTGATCTGATTTTTATGGCATTGAAAAAAAGATTCAAATTGCTGTAAATGGTATTTTATGAGGACTTTGTGAAGTGAATGTCTTGTAGGACAAAACTGAGATGGAAGGTGACACATTAGAGCAAAAATTCAAAACAAGACAGCTGGAAGATAGCTCAAGTAATTTTATCATTCCTTTTGATCTAACTATTGGATAGCTATGATTTGTATTGACCTGAAAAGATAACTTCCAGGGCTACAACTTTTATCATTTAGAAAATTTCAAATTTAAACGTTATAAGGGAGAAAAAAGAGGTGGAAGTGAAGACAACTCTGCAAAAATTCAAATATGCCAACTAGGAGATAGATTGAGTATTTTGATGATAACTTTTGATTTGACCATTAGATTGACATAATGTTTGCAGTTCTGAAAAGCTAACGTCCATCACTACAAAATTTTATCTTATAGCCATTTTCAAATTCAAACGTTATAATGGAGAAAATCGAGTTGGAAGTGAAGATAATTCTGCAGAAATTCAAATAGCCAACTGAGAGATAGCTTGAGTATTTTGATTATAACGTTTGATTTGGCCATTAGATCAACATTATTCTTAAGATTTTGAAAATCTGACTTCCATGTCTACAACTTGTCTCTTATAAACATTTTCAAATTCGAATGTTATCAAGAAGAAAATCGAGGAGGAACAGAAGCAATCATATCTGAAATTTAATTCCTAACTGGCAACACCTTTGTTTAAATGGGAAGAAATATTTTCAAATCTCTGCAATGGCTAGAAGTTGATTTTAAGTTACAAATAATCCATTACTCTTTCTCTATAAATAGAGATACACAAGAGAAGCAAGTGACACACAAAATATTACAAAGATTGAGCATAGAAAGTGATATTCATTAAGATCTTCAAGTTTTGACCTTTACTTCTTCATCGTTACATTTCATCTTTGAGTTTCATTGTTTTATTCAACTCTTGAGAGTTTTGTATCTATTGTTGTGAGATTCAACTTCCCTATATCATTTATAAAAGGGTTGTTAAACCCTTGCGATTTATTTCTTGAGTGATTGAGAGGAACACTTGGACAAAAAGATCATTTTGGTGCTTTGTTTTGGAAAGCAAAACAAAAGGTTATTGTTTGAGTGTTTTTGGAACAAAACACTTGTTGTAAAGGTTTGCTAGCAATCGGGCAAGCTAGTGGTGTAAAGTTATTTGAAGAATAGTGAATTTGCCCAAGGAAGGAGCCTTGGAGGTGGACGTAGGTTTGGCATAAAAGGAGCCAACCGAACCACTTTAAATCGTTGTGTTTGATCTCTTCTCTTTTCTTTCTTTACATCTTGCTTAATATATTTCTTATATATAGTTTTGATATACTTGAGATACACACACACTTGAATCATTTGTACTAATCTCACATTGATCATTTCTTGGCTTATCTTATTCATTACTTAGCTAGATTAATATTTTATATATTTACTATTGCATCTCACCTCTTGAAAATTAAGTGTATTAGATTATTTTAAATTTTAATTTTTAATTATAAACTCAATTCACCTCCTCTCTTGGGTTGCAATTTGGTTTAAGAGAAAGCAGGGTTCAGTTCATTAGCAACATAGAGTGCTTTTGGTCAATTATGAGAGCAAGGCTCGATCATGAGAACTAGGCTAGTCATTGAGAGCTACGCTCAGTCATTAGCAATCATAAAGGTCACACATAGGCGTTTTGAGCCAATCATAAGAGCTAGGCTCAATTATAATAACCAGAAAAAGTCACATATAGGCTCTTTAAGTCAAGGGACGTCTCCCAACGTGGCAATAGATTATTTCATGTCCCCTACCGTAGGACCATCATTGCTAGTTTAGGGTCTTGCCAAAAAGACCTTGAGTTGGAGTCGTATATTAGGAATCTTACATCTACTTTATGTAAACATTCTAGTCCATGAGTTCTCATTTCATAACATAAGTAAAGCTTGCATGCATTTAAAAGTATAACATTTATACTTGAAATTAATCGTTGATGCATTGTAATAAATGGAAGCAATGCATGAAACGTAACTGAATTTGAAAGGATTTGAAAAATAATAGATTTTACTCATAGCATATCATTACTCACCTCTATCTTTGAGGATTGAAGCTAAACAACGAAGTCCTACACATAAAGGCATCAAATGTAAGACCCCAATGCAAAACAAGAACATAAAAGTTGAGGTTTGAAATATGAATCCCTAAACACCGACTCTTTCATTGTATCACATTCACATTAGGATACTGAGCCCACATTCTAGGTCAATTTTATTTAAAAATAGACTTAAAGATCTTTAATTTGATAGGTCATAGGTCACAAATACATTTCAGATGAAGAAGTTATGTCCCATAGAAAATGGGCTAAAATTCTGGAAGAATAATGTTACTAATGGAATTTTGGGTTAACTTCAAAATTCAAAATCTCTCAATCTACAAGGAATTAGAATACAAACTTTATATAGGCACAAAGGTCTATGAGTCTACTTTTCAACGCTTCAAACAATGCATCAATCCAAGGTTTCTAGAGCAAGTTATGCGTATTTTACTAAACAGTGTTGGAGTTGTCAAACACTAATGTCAGCAAGGCGTCCTGACGACCCGAAGGCTGGCATTTTTTAAAAATACTATCGTCAGGACACAAAATATTGCGTCCTGACGACCCAAGGGCTTGACATCTCCAAAAACACTATCGTCAAGATGCAAAATGTAATGTCTTGACGACTCGTGGCTACCCCAAGCTTCAAAATTGATCGTCAAGACGATAATACACTATCCTGACAATCCCTGCATATTTTGGTTTGAAAAATGGGTTCTTCAAGCCTTAGATTTCCAATCCAAACCACCCCAAACTCTACCAATGCTTCTAGGGTTCAAAGATTAACCAAAGAAGACTACAATATCACAAAATAAAGTTAAACCAATAAGTAAATTAAAGGGATCTAAGGTTTGAAATCTCAAATCCAATATGGACAAATTCAGGGGTTTTCAATCTCAACTCTCCAATCCACCAACATATGCTTACAAGCCCTCAATTTCTAACCAAATGAGACTCAAAATAGTATCCAAATACAACTATGACACATATATATACATGGTCATACAAGGGTTCATAAAATCTTACATTCTTCCAAGCTTTCTCAAGCTTCAATAATGGCTTCTTCTAGCTTGGATGGAGCTCCTCCAACCTTCTTCTCTCCCTCCTCCTCCTCCTCCCCCTCCTCCTCCTCTGCCTTCTTCTTTTTCTTCTTCTTATTCTTCTCGGCAAATTTTTGTGTGTGTGTGTGTTTTGTGTCTTACGGATGTGTGTGTGTGTGGGGTTAAGGTAATACACATGGAAAATAATTTCATGTGTCTCATACTAGGAGCTTAAATTGCAAAATAAATTCTAATTGGTCATTTTGACTCGAAGGCACATCAAAATAATATAGAATTTAAGAAATTTACATCAATTTAGATAATAAAAGTTCGGGTTATTACATCAAGTGTAGACTCTCGTGGTTAGTATGGAGCAAGGTGTTATCCTGGTTGGCTTTAGTTTGGGTCAGTCCCCAATCGGTCTTGATGCTCAGTCTTTGGTGGAAGAATCAAGAGAACATTCAACTCAGCAAACCATTATGGGAGGCTGTATTTTTGGCCACTTTATGAAATTTATGGGCAGCGAGAAATGATGCCCTGTTCATCAACAGGAAAGCAGAATGGGCGATCATTGTCCAGGAGATAAAATTGTCTTTATGGTTTTGGCTTCACGCACATGTTGCTGAAGGTTCAATTAGTAGTTCCTCTTTTTTCATGTCTTTCTCTGGTATCAGATCGTTGACTCTCTCAGTTGTTAGCTCATGATCTGATTTTCCAGTGCAGTCCTATTTTTGGTTTTTTTTGGTTTTGGTTAGTTGTGTTTGTTTGGTGTATTCAGCTAGTGTTTCGGTTGATCTCTCTCAGCCTCTATATCGGGTGTTAGCTTTGTAAAGTCTTTAAGACTTGCAAAGTGTCGCTCTGTTTAATAAAATTTTTTACGTTCAAAAAAAATATATGTATCTTCTCGACAGATACAACATTTCGAGAGAACAATTCCATTACCAAGCAATGGTTGATTGATTTACGATTTAAATTTAAAAATAAGGCAAAAATCTAACAAGAGAATTAAAGAATATAACTTCAATAATATTTGAACTACAAGGAATTTGACAGTTGAAACAGCACTCGAAACCTATTCTTACTAAGACCCAACTTTGTGAGAGATACAAGCGTTATTTGGATAACAGTTGTTCTCCTTTCTTTGCCTTTCTAATCTATTTATAGCCTTCGATTGATGGCTATCAGACAGTTGCTCACTCTCCTATCTTCTCATCTTCAACCAGTTTTTTGCATTTCGCGTAGCGAAAACTTTTTTTTTTTTTTGCATGCCACGTCATGTTTTCAAGATTCCACGTTAGTTAGTTCAAAACATGGTGGAAATGATACCTCATTTTATCAAGACAAGTATCTCTTCAAAGTTTCTTGATTCAATTTTGAGTTGGTCAAAATCCTTCACCACCAAGTGCCATATGACATCATTGAGTTTTGCCAAGATTGATTTTCATAGTAACCCCTAATACACATAGAATTGGGCAGGACCTGACATATCACACCGCTGGGCTCAGCAAATATAACGTGTCAAGCACTCGAGTATTCTTGCAAGTGCCTGACGCGAGCATCTACCACATATAAAGCTTTCATGTGTTAAGAATCTGTGCACCCTCCTTTTACCACCAATTATTGCTTTCATAGGTTCAACAAAATTATGGTTGAATGTGGACTTGTAGTCTCCACTACTAAGATCAAGTCTTAACAAATGTTTGTAGGTGGAACCTTTCTACCTAAATAGCTTAGCATAACAAATCACTTTGCAAGGATTTTTATCGTGATTAAGATGGAGTCAAAAGAAACATCCCTCTGGCAACCTCTGGTAGATGTGTACTACCACACAACATATTTAAAATTGTCATTTCTTACAGTTTTTAGCTAATGGAAATGGATATGAGAAATCAACTGCTTGACCAACAAATCCAAGATGATGTTGTCACTTTCATATCCAATGTAATAAATCCTATCCACAGATGTTCATTTCATCAATAACACAGTAGTACTACTATTCCACCTAACTGCAAATATTTTAGAGCAGATATAGAATTAAAAGGAAAAGCAATAGTGATCTTCCAAGTTCTTTTCTATTCCAAAGTACCAAGCCATGTACTTGGAAACAAATTTAACTTAACAAAGCTTATAAAGAAACATTTCTTGCTTTATTGATTGTCTTGATCAAACAGATTTGTGATTAAACTACACGACTTCCCATTACAGTGTTGGGGGCATATTTCCACTTCTTTTTTTTTTTTTATCAGGAAAGAGAATATATTAATTGAAAAGAGTAGAAGGGAGGGGCCTATACCAATACTGCAATGACAAGCCAAAGCATGAAGGAGAAGAGCACCAGCAGCCCAACACCACAAAACAGGGGAGAGAGAACAAAGTAAAAAGAAAAGAAATTAAAAGAGTTGGCTTCAGGCCAACTGACTACATGAGGAACTGCTGATCTACTGAGGAGTGCGAGCTAGAGCAGTAAATCCTTTGACAAGGGGCATATTTCCACTAGCAAGCTTCAGGATTGGTATAGACTTCCCATGAGCTAGACAAGCAAGTAATTAATCAAGAATAGATGAAAATGCAAAAATTAAAATAATTAGTGCTGGATGCTCATCGCGAGTTTAATAATATGGTAATTGAGGATCAATGAGCCATATACAAACTCTAGCATGCACGCTGGAGTGAGATTGAGGGATAGACGAGAGAGACTCTTAGTGTGTTTGATTAGGGAAGCTATATTAAGATCCACATTTTGGCTGCATTTAAGGTTCTAATTCATCTGAAAAGATATGGGTATGTATCGAGAAAGGTTGTGAACAAGTTTTAAGCCGAAATGAATAATTTTTCCCCGCAATAATTTTATCTCTATATAAGTTGATTTAAGAAAACTAGAGCTTTTTCTCTTTGCTTTTTTTCTTTTCCCATGGCTGTAGTCGACATCAGTGTCTAGTGAACAAGGTGTGCGGGTAGCAGTACACTTTTGGGTCAGTCTGGTCTGATCCAAGCTGTTGGAATAGGAATACGATTGGAAAAAATGAGTTGAATATACCAAGACTTTTGGCACAAGAAGGAGAGAGCTTGACCTTAAAACTTGTGCATGGTTGAGGAGATGAAGCATGTTACTACAGAAGTAAAAAAAGGTGGTTATAATTGGTCATTTGTTTCGATAGACCATTCTATGTTATGAATCTTTAGCATGCTTGAGTTGTTCTATAGTTTACGCTGATGCTTGAGTTGTTATTTTATACTGTAGGGCCGACCTGTCCAAAGTCCCTCCCTAAAGTTCTATGTGATTAATTGAAGACTTGTTATATAAATGGGTGCATTATTTTAGACAATATTTTGGGCCATTTATGCCTACAAAGACTACAATGTACACATAGAACATATAATCTCATTGCTTACTCTAGACACAAAGCAGTGACATCCACATTAATAAATGCAAGTAGAACCCACTTGTATATGAGAAAATATGATGATAAAAGGAGATAATTTACGTTAAAGTTTTGACAATGATTCTGATAAGAAAATACTTACTTTGACCACAACTTCTATTATGATTAGAAAATACTAGCTCCGACCAAATATCTAAAGTTGCCGAATTCCCTAATATTGACTACAAAACCAAATTTAGTTGAGAAGCCTAGGTAGGCCAATTAATGAGAAACTGATCTTTAAGGTTAAGAAACGATAGTAAGATGTTTATAGGTTCCTCCTACTAATGCATCTCGTTAAGTAGATCCAATAATGTACAAAAACAAACATAAGTTATTATTTATATTACTAAATGTATGTCCATCAAGTTCACTGAACTACGGAGAACACTTGAGAATATTACCAAGTATATTATGTGAATTCAAAGGTTAAAAAACTATTAGAAATCTTTTAAGGAGTCATTGACACTAGTTTGAAAGACATAATGTACTGACGAGACAAATCAAAGAGAGTTTGGAGATCCTTCTATTATTTTCCTCATGGTATTTAGTTGTAAACTTCTAATGTAAATGTGGAGGTCATGTTTGCTAAACATTTCAAGCTCTTTTCAATCTCACAAGCTGCTGATCAATCTTGAGAGTTTGTTCTTTTTTTTACCCTACATGAAATGCCTCTTGGATAAACATTTCAAGCTCTTTTCAATCTCACAAGCTGCTGATCAATCTTGAGAGTTTGTTCTTTTTTTTACCCTACATGAAATGCCTCTTGGATATAACATTAATTTCTACTAGAAGCAGAGGATGTAATTCCACTTCTTTTTTCTTTTCTTTTTTTTTTTTTATCTTTCCAATGCCAAAAACAGGCAAAAATAATAAATAATAATATTTATTACAACAGCAACAATAATAACTTTTTAAGTGGGGAAAATGCTTTTTTTTTTCAAAAATAATAACTTGCAGTGTATACTTAGAGATGGACATTGATCAGATCGGATCGGGCCGGGGTACACTAAAAAAATTCATAGTACTTAAAATCAAATTCCAAGCCTGCCTAAAATTAAAAACTAAATTCTAAAACCCATCCATTTAACTTTAAAATTTTTTTAATAAATGGATCTTCTTTAAAAATAATGTTAAATAATATAAAATATAAATAAATAAATAAATATGTTAAAATATAGATTATATTTGGGTTGCACTTCAAAAAAAATTATCAAACTCGCCTATTAATCTAATCAAGCTAAAAATAAATTCTAAGCCTTATAAATAGCAGGCAGCTTTGGGTGACGATCCTTAGGTGCAGATATCTTGATATTGATATCTTTTTATCTAACGTCTCTTTATTAAGTTAGAGACAAGAAAGTTGATGCCCGCATGTCGAAAAATGCCTCATACAATGTAATGAAAGATAAAAAGTTGATGGTATAAGAGAATAATTTTAAACAAAATGGACATATTCTAACTGTCTAGCAGTTTGTGGAGTTCCTTACTCCCCCATCGACCACAATCAAAAGAACCACCCAAAAAGACAATACAATGACGGGTTCCATCTTCAAGTTGATTTTGGCCATTCAATGGTTTCCCTTTATAGCTATGTAGATTGGGTAGTCCATTTAAAAGAAAACAAAGGATCATATGAGAATATAAGAGGCACAAATGTAGGATTGAGGGACCTCCTCATGATATCAATCCATCCATTAACCCAAGCAAGTAGCTTCAAAATATGGGCAAAATTTGGCAAAAGGTGAAGAGAGGATGAACCACGGAAGCAAAAGAAATTTCCTATTTTCATGCAAGTGTAAGATAAATGGTAGAGATTCTTTTAGTGAAAGAACAAAGAACAAGAAACAAAGAGACACAAGAACCGAAAATGCAAAATTGAACCAAGAAACTGAAAAGCTTGTCAAATACTTTATATCAAAGATTCCTATTTCCGTGGTTTGCCCTTCTTTCTAATTAGGTAAGAATATAAAATGTACACTACTAAAAAAGGCACTTTTTGCGACGGGACTTTGCCGTCGCAAAAGTCACAGGAGCCGTCACAAAAGCCCTTTTGCGACGGCTGTGCAACGGCAAACCAGCCGTCGCAAAAAGTGGAGTCACAACGGCTATTTGCAACAGCTTGATTATTTGCGACGGCAAGTGAGCCGTCGCAAAAGGCCAACGCCTTAGGTAGCTTTTTTGCGACGGGTGAGACCGTCACGTATGCCATCGCAAATACTAGCTTTTGCGACGGCAGGATTAGTATTTGTGACGGGCGTAACCGTCACAAAAGGTAGTATTTGCAACGGCTAAAAGTATTTGCGACGGGAGTAGCCGTCACAAAAGTTAGTATTTGCGACGGCTAAAAGTATTTGCGACCGAAATTATTAGCACAAATACTAGTATTTGCGACGGCTGAAATATTATTTATGATGGGAGCAGCGGTCACAAAAGTTTGTTTTTGTCACAACTATTTGCCATCACAAATAATATTCTAGCTGTCACAAATACCCTGTCTATTTTTAATTATATATTTTTTAAAATGAAATTCCTGTATATCCTGTATACCTGGCATAAATCAATAAAAATATCTCATCATCCATACATCAGTAAAATATTCATCCACAAAAATATAATCTATAAAATGAAGTTCAAATAATATATATAATATAAATCCACATCATCCATACATTCAAAATGAATACATTATGAATCTGTTATCCATACAAACTAGTTTTTTTAATCGAAAATACACAACCTATTGTCCAACATAAATATATCAAAAAATAATACAATCCATTCATTGACTTGCCACTTCATCAATCCCAAAAATGAATAACAACCGCCTACTCCTTTAGAATAACCTAAGTGAAATAAAATAATAACAATACAATTAGTTAAACTGTTAATATATATAGGAATGTAATTAACGAAAAAATAAATGAAACAAAGTTGTAATTTACATCAATAGATTTCCATGCAACGTGTCGACCAACTGATTCACTCACAGTTGCAATCCCTTTGCGTGGTCTCTCTAATGAGTATTAGGTTTTCTCGCATTTTCAACAAAAATTTTGTAGAAATTTTGACCCACAGGTATACCATCCACTTCTGACAATGGGTCCATACTAATAAGAAGTCCCTCTGCAACTTCGAGTTTTGGCAGCCCAACACCAAGTAAACTTACTTCTACAAAATCCTACAACCACATATACAATGTTTTAATAAACAACTCAATATAAAACAATGATTAAAAATGAACTTTGTGCTCTAACTCGTAAACCGGGAGACCCGTGACCATTCCGTTAGTTTCCACACATCACCCGTGCCTAGACCGTGCTACGTACCAAGTTTGGGGTCGTTCAGAGGCCGTTTGGCGATTTTGAGCCGTTAATACTTGAAACTTAATACTTTATAGCTTAAGTTGTTCTACATCGGAAAAAAATTCATAACTCCCAAACCGAGAGCCGCGTGACCATTCCATCGGTTCCCACACGTCACCCGTGCCTAGATCGTACTACGTACTAAGTTTGGGGCTGTTCGGAGGCCGTTTGAGGATTTTGAGCCATTAATACCCGAAACTTAACATTTTATAGCTTACGTTGTTCTAAAACAAAAAAAAATTGATAACTTCCAAATCGAGAGTCGCGTGACCATTCTGTCAGTTCCCACATGTTACCCGTGCCTACACTGTGCTTAGTACCAAGTTTGGGGGCGTTCAGAGGCCGTTTGGAGATTTTGAGCCGTTAATACCCGAAACTTAATGTTTTATAGCTTAAGTTGTTCTAAAACGGAAAAAAATTCATAACTCCCAAACCGAGAGTCACGTGACCATTCCGTTAGTTTTCACACGTCACCCGTGCCTAGACCGTGCTACGTACAAAGTTTGGGGCCATTCGGAGGCCGTTTGAGGATTTTGAGCCGTTAATACCCGAAACTTAACACTTTATAACTTAAGTTGTTCTAAAACGGAAAAAATTTGATAACTCCCAAACCTAGAGTCGTGTGATCATTCCGTCAATTCTCACATGTCACCCGTGCCTAGATCGTACTATGTACCAAGTTTGGGGTCGTTCGGAGGCCGTTTGAGGATTTTGAGCTGTTAATACTCGAAACTTAAAATTTTATAGCTTAAGTTGTTCTAAAACCGAAAAAAAATTCATAATTCCCAAACCGAGAGTCGCGTGACCATTCCGTCAGTTCCCACGCGTCACCCGAGCCTAGACCGTACTACGTATCAAGTTTGGGGCCGTTCGGAGGCCGTTTAGAGATTTTGAGCCGTTAATACCCGAAACTTAACATTTTATAGCTTAAGTTGTTCTAAAACAGAAACAAATTTATAACTCCCAAACCGAGAGTCGCATGATCATTCTGTTAGTTCCTATACATCACCCGTGCCTAGACCGTGCTACGTACCAAGTTTGGGTCCGTTCGGAGGCCGTTTGGGGATTTTGAGCCATTAATACTCGAAACTTAACAATTTATAACTTAAGTTGTTCTAAAACAGAAAAAAATTGATAACCCCCAAACCGAGAGTCACGTGACCATACCGTCAGTTCCTACACGTCACTCGTGCCTAGACCGTGCTACGTACCAAGTTTGGGGCCGTTCGAAGGCCGTTCGGGAATTTTGAGCCGTTAATACCCGAAACTTAACATTTTATAGCTTAAGTTGTTCTGAAACGAACGGAAAAAAATTCATAACTCCCAAACCGAGAGTCGCGTGACCATTCCGTCAGTTCCCACACGTCACCCATGCCTAGACCGTGCTACGTACCAAATTTGGGACCGTTCGGAGGCCATTTGGGGATTTTGAGCCGTTAATACCCGAAACTTAAGACTTTATAGCTTAAGTTGTTCTAAAACGGAAAAAAATTCATAACTCCCAAACCGAGAGTCGCGTGACCATTCTGTCAGTTCCCACACGTCACCCGTGCCTAAACCGTACTACGTACCAAGTTTGGAGCCGTTCATAGGCCGTTTGAGGATTTTGAGTCGTTAATACCCGAAACTTAATATTTTATAGCTTAAGTTGTTCTAAAACGGAAACAAATTCATAACTCCCAAACCGAGAGTCGCGTGATCATTCTGTCAATTCCCACACATCACCCGTGCCTAGACCGTACTACGTAGCAAGTTTGGGGCCGTTCGGAGGCCGTTTGGGGATTTTGAGCCGTTAATACCCGAAACTTAAGACTTTATAGCTTAAGTTGTTCTAAAACGGAAAAAAAAATTCATAACTCCCAAACCGAGAGTCGCGTGACCATTCTGTCAGTTCCCACACGTCACCCGTGCCAAGACCGTACTACATACCAAGTTTGGAGCCGTTCGTAGGCCGTTTGAGAATTTTGAGTCGTTAATACCCGAAACTTAATATTTTATAGCTTAAGTTGTTCTAAAACGGAAACAAATTCATAACTCCCAAACCGAGGGTCGTGTGATCATTCTGTCAATTCCCACACATCACCCATGCCTAGACCATACTACGTAGCAAGTTTGGGGCCGTTCGGAGGCCGTTTGGGGATTTTGAGCCGTTAATACCCGAAACTTAAGACTTTATAGCTTAAGTTGTTCTAAAACAGAAAAAAATTCATAACTCTCAAACCGAGAGTCGCATAACCATTTCGTAAGTTCCCACACGTCACCTGTGCCAAGACCGTGCTACGTACCAAGTTTGGGGCTGTTTGGAAGCCGTTTTGGGATTTCAAGCCATTAATTCCCGAAAGTTAATACTTTCTAATTGAAGTTGTTATAAAATGGAAAATTTTTGATAACTCCCAAACCGAGAGTCGCGTGACCATTCCGTTAGTTCTCACACGTTACCCGTGCCTAGATCATACTATGTACCAAGTTTGGGTCCTTCGGAGGCCGTTTGGAGATTTTGAGCTGTTAATACTCGAAACGTAAAATTTTATAGCTTAAGTTGTTCTAAAACGGAAAAAAATTTATAATTCCCAAACCGAGAGTCACGTGACCATTCCGTCAGTTCTCACACGTCACCCGTGCCTAGATCGTACTATGTACCAAGTTTGGGGTCGTTCGGAGGCCGTTTGGGGATTTTGAGCTGTTAATACTCGAAACTTAAAATTTTATAGCTTAAGTTGTTCTAAAACGGAAAAAAAATTCATATTTCCCAAACCGAGAGTCGCGTGACCATTCTATCAGTTCCCACACGTCACCCATGCCTAGACCGTGCTACGTACCAAATTTGGGGCCGTTCGGAGGCCGTTTGGGGATTTTGAGCTATTAATACCCGAAACTTAAGACTTTATAGCTTAAGTTGTTCTAAAACGGAAAAAAATTCATAACTCCCAAACCGAGAGTCGCGTGACCATTCTGTCAATTCCCACACGTCACCCGTGCCTAGACTGTACTACGTACCGAGTTTGGAGCCGTTTGGAGATTTTGAGCCGTTAATACCCGAAACTTAATATTTTATAGCTTAAGTTGTTCTGAAACGGAAACAAATTCATAACTCCCAAACCGAGAGTTGCGTAATCATTCCGTCAATTCCCACACATCACCCGTGCCTAGACCGTACTACGTACCAAGTTTGGGGCCGTTTAGAGGCGTTTTGAGAATTTTGAGCCGTTAATACTCGAAGCTTAAGACTTTATAGCTGAAGTTGTTCTAAAACGAAAAAAAATTCATAACTCCCAAACCGAGAGTCGCGTGACCATTCCGTCAGTTCCTACACGTCACCTGTATGTAGACCGTACTACGTAGCAAGTTTGGGGCCGTTTAGAGGCCGTTTGGGGATTTTGAGCCGTTAATACCCGAAACTTAAGACTTTATAGCTTAAGTTGTTCTAAAACGGAAAAAAATTCATAACTCCCAAACCGAGAGTCGCGTGACCATTTCGTAAGTTCCCACACGTCACCCGTGCCTAGACCGTGCTACGTACCATGTTTGGGGCTGTTTGGAAGCCGTTTTGGGATTTGAAGCCATTAATTCCCGAAAGTTAATACTTTCTTATTTAAGTTGTTATAAAATGGAAAAATTTTGATAACTCCCAAACTGAGAGTCGTGTGACAATTCTGTCAGTTCACACATGTTACCCGTGCCTAGACCGTGTGACGTAAATTAACTTGTTCTACAACCAAAATAATTTGATACTCGCAAAATTTAATATCTAAAATCTAAAGACTAATGTACCTGCTCATTAGGTCGTGGAGAAGCTAGCGGTGGCGTAGAAGGTGATGCAAGTCTAGAAGGTATGTTATCATCGCCAACAGACTCTCGTAATGCTTGGTGGCCATTAGATGCATCGGGAACCTACAAATTCAAGATTAAACATATCATTATGAGATGAATTTGAATCACGTGACCGAGGCTTCCCATAAAGAGTTTTAAAGCTGCCACAACCTCTTCTTCAGTAAAGCCCTCTCCAAACATAAAATGAAACCATAGGAACAAAATTTGAATAACGTATGGCATTCTACTAAAAGAAACACTTTACAAACTAGAAAATCACACAAAGAATTTATATATAATGACATGGTAGATTTGGGTCTTATCATATCAAATTGAAAGAATTACCAGTTGACAGAATTTAAGAGGCTATTTGATATAACTAAAAATTAAGTGCTGAAAATATTTAGTATTGAATTTTGAGTGATAAAATATTTTTGTCCTCTAAGTTTCAACCCTCTTCATTATTACAATTTATTTTGAGTGACTTTTTATATAAAATATTTTGATCTATCTTAACTTTTTAAATAAGAAAATTTGTGTATCTATTTAAAAGCTATGTTCTATTCATGAAAATAATTAACAACAACAATTGGCACTCAACATATTATTGAACTCGTGTCTCATTTAGTAACATATGTGGGTACTAACTAGTCATTTTCTGCTAGTTGTGTGAGAGTAAATATGCTAGTCATTTTTCCTAATTAGCTAGATCTTCTTCCTTCTTTTTCATATTGTGTTTGTTCATTTTAAAGGCTTAATATTGCTAATGGTCATTAGAAGAGGGATTAACCTGCTTCTTCATTGCGTAAATAAGAGAAATTCCTAAATAAGAGAAATACCATAAAATGAAACTACATTTCCATATCTAATAAGACAACATAAAATACATAAACACCATACAAAATAAATTCATTTTACCTGTCTACCCGAATGTGGAGTTCCACCTCCTTGGGATGCCATGGCCTGAGATACGATCGTGCCAACCAATTGTGTGAGATCATCCATCAACCGTGTCTTGATGTGCTCGAGTACATGCTGAGCAATCTCCTCTAAACCAGGTAACTGTGTGGGCGTCTGTGATGGTGTTGTAGATTGAGAAGGTCCTGCACTCTGTTGGTGCACTATAGTTGGTAATATGCCTGTGCCGTAGGTCCAGAAATAACCATGTCCATCTTTGCCAAACAAGTCTATGAAGATGCCATCCCGAACCTCATCAGTACGCTGCTCCTCAGGCACCAACTCTAGTCGCTCATTAAACTCAGCCTAAAAAGTATTGAAGTAGTTAAATGATGCAATAATATTATAAATGAAAATTGAGATAATAAGCATGGCTGGACTTACAATAAATGCCGCCACCTCTGGGTCAGAAGGATTACGAGTATTGATATATACACTCATCCTATCAGTCCTATCACCATCATCTTGCAACTGAGAAATTGGAAACACGTACGTTAATTATTTTCTAAATGTGGGATATTCTATGAAATTAAGTAATGTTATTTATAAGTATTTACCTTGTCCCGTATGTTGGCGAGGTGCTTTCTGCCAGTCCGATGTGGTGGACCACGCTGTGCTCGATTACAAGAATTTTGATTCGATATCGCCTACACCATTACATTGAAATAAAAACTTGTATTAGCGAAAAGCATAGTTGGTTCGCCAAACATAAATAAGATAGCAAAAAGTATACATTCCTCTTTTCGCTCCTCCAATACGCCACAAGCTCTCTCCACACATCTGGCATGATGTCTCGTGGTGATTTAGTATCAAGAAGGGGGTCATCTTTGTATGGTATGAAGTGCTTTCTCTTCAACTTGTTCTTCTTATTTTTCCAATTAATTCTACATGCATTCATGCAAAATGTTCTGTATTCAGGTGGACAATGGACCAAGTTTTTCTACAATATAACATTCAAATATATTAGCCAACATATATACTATTTATCTAAACTTTAAGATTAATTAAAGTATTTTACCTCAACGTCTTCCCATATGCGTTGCTTGACATCTTCGGGCACCACAACCCAGTCTAAGTATGTGACTGAGACCTTATCCCACATTAGAACGCCGAGCTAGCTAGATAGTAGGGTCATATCATCTTTAACAGAACGGCCCGTTTCATAAAACCATATAGCAATCTTCTTGCCCGGAACACCCCAGCCCGGAATGCCTTTAGCAAGGCCTCGGCCCCCAACACCTAAAAAACAACAAATATAATATATAAATTTACTTATTCAAATACATATTATTAACCGGCGTATATACCTGTTGAGTGTGTAGATGATGATGTCTGAGTAGATATAGCAGCTAGTGGCGATGATAAAGGGGTACTAGCAGCCGATAGTGATGATGATGGCCTCTCAATCTCTCCTAATCAAGCACGCCGAGATGGCTCAGTAGTCTGTGATGGAGAGCCCTCATTACCGCCAGAAATGGGTAACTGAATTGCGTCTGACATGGTATAAGGACGCTTGCCACCCCTCCTCGAAGAAGACATCTATCTGTAAAACAAATTATAACATACTATATGTGTGGCAAAGTGTAACAAAAAAAAAAAAAGTAAAATGAAATATACAACAAATTATATAAAAAAGTGAAATGAAATATACAACAAATTATGTTCACAACTATGTCACTGTCTCATTAATGAAAAGAGATTACAATAGAAACAAAAGAAATTATATAAAAAAGGGATTATTAATGACCAGGTACATCAATAACAGTCTCTCCTTCAGTTCCATCCCTAACCCAAACAATATCTTTCTCCTGATATGCCACTACATTTTCTTCCAACTGTTGACTTATGTAAGGGTCTGCTTGAGGCTCTGAATTCATATCGAACAAACCCCTCTGAGTCATCTTCACAACTACATGCCACTGTGGTTCCAAAGCATCTGAAGCATACCAAACCTGCTCTGCTTGAGATGCCAAGATGAAAGGTTCATCAGTAAGTAGATCATTTGGGTACAACAAATGGTTAAAGTTGACCAATGTGAACTTGAATGTGTCTTCCTTCTTCCTGTGGTTGTTATCAATCCATTCACACTTAAACAAGGCATATGTCTTGTTATTATTGTATCGGATTTCTATAATTTCGGTCAACTTTCCATAGTAGTAAACATGCCCAATGTGAGGATTATTATCATTTCGACTACCATAACTTAGTGTCTCTACCTTCAAAGCTACACCACTATTTTGAGTAAGCCGATTGTCATCTGTGCCCTTCACTCGAAAATGAAAACCATTTACAACATAGGCGTTATGTCTCCAAGCTTTGCTATGAGGAGTATCTGCCAATATATTGATTTCTTCAGAAAATGTGATATCAGGTGTCTTACTTAAAGTTTGGACCGGTTAAAAACATAAATGTGCAATCAAAATGCATGCATGTCCTATAATTAAGAGGGGTTCAGTGTCATTTATATTTAAATACTTACATAATCTTTGAACCAAGTTTGGAATGTTTCAAAATGCTCATGCTGGATCTGACGGTCATCTGCACTAGGCATTTTTTCCTTAAGGAATTCAAGGTGCTTGCTGTGTAATTTGTGAGACATATATTACGATCACTACATAATATTTAATGAGAACAAAAATTATATGAGTAAATACTATAACTTACTTTATGAACGGTTGAACTGATTTTATGTTGAACAAGATATAGCGATGCATCTGGATCCGTTGCTTAAGATCAAGAATAACCTCTAAGCCCTCACCTTGTGCACCTTCAATGTTCCACACCGGTTGGGTGGATTTGGTTTCAACATCATCGAGATATTGTGCACAAAAGTTCATACACTCTTCCATCAACTAACCTTTAGCTATTGAACCCTCAGTAAAAGCTCGGTTACAGACATATTCTTTTAAGGTAAGGAGATATCTCTCAATTGAGTACATCCATCGATATGACACTAGACCAGCTAACAATGCTTCATCAGCTAAATATACGGGTAAGTGCTCCATTACATTAAAGAATGCTGGAGGGAATATTTTCTCAATATGACAAAGGGTTACAGCAACACGGTCCTGAATGTATTGAAAGTCAGTTGCACGGTTGACTTTTGAACATAGTTGTCTGAAGAAGTTACTCAATTCAATCAAAGGTTGAATCACAGTTTTTGGCAATGAGTTCCGTATAACTAAAAGAATAAGTTGTTGCATCATAACATGATTGTCGTGACTCTTCAAACCCCAAATGGTTCTGTCTTGTAAATGAACATGTCGGGATATATTAGATGCATATCCATCAGGTACTCTAACATCCTTTAATACTTTCAAGAACAAGTCTTTCTCAGTTTTGGACATCGTGAACTGTGCAGGGGGTAAATAGACTTTATTGTTCCCTCTATCTTGTGGGTGTAATGATTTTCTAAGTGCCATTAACTGTAGATCACGTCGAGCATTTGCATTGTCCTTAGACTTCCCCACGACTCCCAGTATTGTCCACAATATATTGTCACAAACATTCTTCTCTATATGCATCACATCGAGATTGTGTCTGATCAGATTGTGCTTCCAATAAAGCAATTCAAAAAATATAATCTTCTTCTTCCAATTATGTGTTTTGGTCTCGGGCTTATCCTTTTCACTTACTACGCTGTGTCTTTCCTTAAGATCATCCCTCCTATATTGAGTTAGAATACCTGCTGATTCTAATTGTTGCAATATTTCTGAACCGGACAACATTTTAGGTTTCCCTTCCACTTCTCGAGCGCCATCAAAAGATACTCTATCCCTTCGAAATTTGTGACCATCAGGTAAGAACCGACGGTGTCCCATGTAGCAATACTTTTTCCCGTGTTTCAATCTCTTGGATTTAGTCTTTGTATTGCAACAAGGACAAGCAAATTCACCTTTTGTACTCCATCCTGATAACATCGCATATCCTGGAAAGTCACTAATTGTCCATAGTAAACATGCGTGCAACTGAAACATTTGCTTTGTTGATGCATCAAATGTTGGTACACCCTCATTCCACAATTCTTTCAACTCCTTAATTAGTGGCTGCATATACACATCAATCTTGTCACCTGGGGATTTTGGGCCATCGATAAGCACAGAGAGAATAAAAAATGGTTGTTTCATGCACATCCAAGGTGGCAGATTGTAAGGAGTCAACATTACTGGTCAAGTGTTATGGACTACGTTCATTGACCTGAATGGGTTGAATCCATCTGATGCTAGCCCAAGCCTTACATTACGGCTATCAGTGGCAAAGTCTGGGTTCTGACGGTCGAAATGTTTCCACGCCTGCGAGTCAGCAGGATGCCTTAATCTCCCATCATTTACCCGTTCCTCTGCATGCCATCTCATTGACTTGGACGTCTTGGATGACATAAATAATCTCTGTAACCTTGGCTTCAGAGAAAAATACCTCATCTGTTTTGCTGGCTTCTTTTTCTTATCTCGGGATATGGTAGTACCATCACATTCTCTTTTCCATCTAGAACTATTGCATATGGCACATTTATCAAGATTGGCATCCTCATTTCTGAATAACATACAACTGTTAGGGCATGCATCCCAAGTCTCATAAGTGAACCCTAAATTGTCAGTTATCTTTTGAGCTTCATAGTATTTCTTTGGAAGATTCACACCCTCAGGGAAAGCCTCTCTCAACAAATCTAGCAACATATCTGTGAACTTATCCGTCCAATGATTAAGTACCTTCATATGCAGAAGTCGAATGATGAACGACAATTTCGTAAATTTCGTACACCCCGGATACAATTCAGTCTGTGCAGCTTCCAAGAGTTTGAAATAATTTTCCGTTTCTACATTTGCCCCTGTCCGGCCCTCCTCAGTGTCAACAGTTGTATCTATATGTGGAATAGCCTCATGTACCATTTCAATCATATCATCTACAGCCTCAATCCCAATGTTTGAATCCACTAACATATCAGTTGCTTGTTGAGGTTGAAAAGGATGCTGGGCTTCCCCATGACATGTCCAATTTTTATAGTTCCTTTGCATTCCGTTATTGAGAAGATGGTCATACACAACCTCTCGTGAATTATGGTAACGATTGCAACAAGTTCTATAAGGACACCATATCATAGAACCTTCAACCTTATCTTTGTATGCAAATACAAGGAATTGTTGAATCCCATCTAGGTATTCCCTGGATAACCTCTCACCAGAATCAATCCAACTCCTGTCCATAGTGCTGTACATGCTCATATTGACAAAGTTACTTATCCGCCACAATAAATGAAAAAACAAGTTATATGCCCATGCATCATAAAACCAATCCATCCAATTTCTCTCTACAAGGTAGGAGGTCATATCTCATTCAGGAATGCACAACCTATATAGCATAAAGCAACTTAAACCGCTTCGTCTATCTCTCAGAAATTTCGGCAGCATCTCCTCGCAGTTCTCCATGTACACGACGTAGAGAAAGTGTATTATTATACACAGACATCCAGTATGCACACAGAGAACAACAGGATCTACTGCACAAAATATCTCTGAAAGATGAACAATATCAAGTGATAAGCCACTAACTGCCATATAGATTTATGCATTCCAAAATTGTCTGAAACTGGACAATTCAAGAACCGCCTCATTGTAGTGAATCCACCAACTCCGATGAGGATTTTTGAACGGGTCTAAGGTTATATATTTATAATTCAACAAACTCATGCATGAATGAGTTAATCAAATATATATGCATGCATGTATGCAATAAACTATCATAAACAATATTAAGCACATTAAAAACATTTCTTCTACTCATCTAGTAGAAATAATAATTACACTTTCTATTTTCTTTTTAATCTTTGAAAGGTCAATGATAATATTAATTACCACGTGTTATAATTTAGGCTTTGGAATTAAAATTTATATCAATTGATTTAATAATTCATCGGCCATAGTCTATTGGCAGCAATAAATGTTGTCTATTGTGTTGGCCTAGTCCAAAAAAAACTTTACACGTGATAAGATATAGCTGCCCTCTTCTCTTGGGGGCAATGCATTCAAGTGTGAACTGTCTTGGATCACAATAACAATTTTGAAGCTATTTAATACTTTAGAAATAGCTTGATCAATTGTACGAATGATCAAATTTATAAATTTATAGAATTCAAATTTCTCGTGACCGCAATCCAAAGTTTATAATATGATAATTTAATTATGTCATCTGAAGCACCTATTTGAACCTATTTGATTATTGCCTCGTAAGATGTTACAAGACTTCCCTATGCTAATAATACAAGTATAATGCTTGGATTATCTTAGATCAAAATGGATGTCAACACAGCTAACAATACAAGTATTTGTAAGAGAAGTAATCGGCATGAGATGTGAAAGAATGCAGGACTTTTAAGAAGTGGTGTGATAGGGTTTGTGATGTGTCTAAGAAGTGCAAAAACAGATATATTTACATACATATTTTTTATATCTACACATATAGGTATATTTATATATAAGTGCTTATACATGTATTCTTTTTATTTTGGGGAAGAATGAATGCACTACTTATCTAAGATGTTATATGATCAAATCCCTTGAAACCATTCTATTAGAGATTCAGGCTAATCTTTAATCTGCATATATAATTGTTCTTTCCACTAGGGCATATCATAATATGGTTTTCAGCTGTATCAAAAAGGCAAACAGTGCGGCAAAAGGAGGCATATGAAATATAATATGCCAATGATTTTATGATATTCCGATCCTAGAGAATTTCGTCTGACGTCCGAGTATGTGGAGTGATCACAATCCTAGTAGTTTATGTAAGATTAATTACACAAGTTGCATTGGCAAGACTTCTGCAAGTCAACAAAAACACTCCAAACAAACAGTAACTAGCTTTTCATAAGCTGCAAGAAAGTAAACTCTCGTGGCTTATGGGGGCAGTAGAGAAAACAGAAGGCAATGAGAAAAAAAAAAAAGACTTCATGTGAAGTCTTTCAAGCTTTCCTTCAGCACACTAATGTGATTTTTGGAATTCAGATTTATCAAGAAAAAAAAAGTGAAAGGAGAAGGAAAAGTAAAGAAGATGGGGGATTTCAAGTTTTTACTTATTTTATTTTTATGTTATTTTATATTTCATTTTCTTTAACAATCAAGAACAGAATATAATTTTATATTATTTTTCTCACCAAATCTTTAATCTAAACACAACTTAAAACTCAAGTACAAAAGACACTCTTGTTGGATAGCTAAGAAAAATAAACGTAAAAATAACAAAAAGAAAAGACTTCAAGTGAAGTCTTCCAACCTTGCTTGAGAAAGCACATTAATGTCGTCATATCAAGTAACTCCACGCTTTGGGTAGGTGTAAAGTTCCAGATAGGAGAATTTTCTCAAAAATACTCTTGCGGTCAGGTACGAAACATTTTTAAAATTTTGGACAAATGTGCAGCAAACTTTTGGAAAACATTTCAAATACTTTTATAATACTTAATGGAAACTGCAAAAGGAAAAACTGGTAAGAAACTCTACCAAAATTATTTGATAAGTTAGAATATTTATTTGAATACATTTTTTTCCGTAAACATTCATTATGTTTTTTAAAAATATCCGTTGAAGTATTCATATAAGTTTTTATTAACTTTTTTAGAGACTTCCTTCAAGTTTAGCAAAACATTTCTTACTGAGATTTGTATTAGGTTTTTCCCATTCGATTTTTTTTCATTCCGCCACCTCCAATTTCCCTTATGATTTTTTAGCCGCGTTCTGAGTTTCCATGTCTCGTTTCCGTTTCATAGTTTTAACTATTGAATTGTCTTCTTTAGTGAGATATAAACTGTATTTATAATCTCTTAGATCAATATACAGTAGGAAATTAGCTCCGGTAACAAAGATATTCACGTGAGGACCTCAAAGTTCAAACTTCATTATCTATCAATGTGTATGTATCTAGTTTTATATGGAGATGTGCTATGATCGATGAGGAGGTTTTTTATGTACAATTTTTCACTAGTCTGGTGGCTAATTGGGGCATCACCAACGAGCCATTTGAGCTATTACTATTGGCCATCCATGGGCCTACTTGAATTTAAGTTGCTAAAACCTTACTGTGCAAGTCTACAGCCCTGCCCCAGCAAGTTTTCGTAACATATCGGGCCGACCAAAGCATTGCCCCAGCCCAACCCAACTATTTTTTTCAAAACTATTAGGGAGGAAAAAAGCCAACAAAGATAATAATACTTTCATTAAAAGCTATGTCAAACCTATTTATTTAAAGTAAAACTTACGCATGCCTATACTATTGTAACTTTTATTGTTGCAAGCCATGTCTTGGGTATATTGACACCTATAGTTTTGCATAGTACCATGGGTTCTTCTCAAGATTTCAAAGAGAAAATTTAGTTTTTTTTTACTGAAAAAGCATTTTTTCAAAAAAATAAAGTCCACAAACCGCCTTTGGCGGTTTGCAGCGCCTAGATCTCAAAAAAATTCATGAAATCAAAAAAAAAATCACCTAAAACGAACAAACGAAGCCAAAGTTATGGCCGTTTGAAATTTTACACCCCTGTTTTATTTTTTTAATCATCTTACAGTTTGCTATTTGATGATAAAAGCAACATTGCAAACAGTTGATGCTTACATATGTATGTATATATATAATGTATGTATATATATATCAAATTTAGAGTTATTGTTCCTGTTTGTACATAAGATTAATTTGAACACAAGAAGTTAAACATCACTACATACCTAAGGCATAGTAGAATTTAGGTTGTCAATGCATAGTAGAATTTAGGAAAAATAAAAGGAAAAAAGAATGAAGGAAGAGACGCCGGTGGCTGAAAGAAGTTAAACATCACTACATACCTAAGGCAGCGGTGGTAGAAGGCAGCAGCGGTAGAGACTGAAGGCAGCGGTGGCAGAAGGCAGCAGCGGCGGAGGCTGATGGCAGCAGGCAACAGCGGCGGAGGCTGAAGGCAGCGGTGGCAGAAAGCAGCAGCGGCGGAGGTTGATGGCAGCACGCAGCAACGGCGGAGGCAGAAGGCAGCGGTGGCAGAAGGCAGCAGCGACGGAGGCTGATGGCAGCAGGCAGCAGCGACGGAGGCTGAAGGCAGCGGTGGCAGAAGGCAGCAGTGGCTGAGGTTGAAGGCAGCGCTGGTGGTGGCATCGGCGGAGGCTGAAGGCAGTGCTGGCGGTGGCGTCGGCGGAGCCTGAAGGCGCAGCAATGGCGCCGGTGCTGGCAGAGGCTGAAGGCGCCTGTGGTGGGGGTTGAATGCAGCGGTGGCGTTGGTGATGGTTGAAGGCAGTGGTGGTGGCCGGTGGCGGTGGCAGTGGCGATGGCTGGCGACGGTGGCGGCAGTGGCTGAAGGCAGCAATGGCAGTGGCTGAAGATCCCCTTCTTCGCGAGAGAGAGACGGAGAATGCGGCCAGCCCTAACTTCTAACCTCGACATAGAGAAAGAAAAGGGGGGAATTTTTAGTTATTAGCGAAACGACGTAGTTTCGTAAGTTATTTGTGATGGCGTCGAGCCGTCACAAAAAGCCCATCGCAAAAGGCACTTATTTGCGACGGGAACACTGCCGTCGCAAACACGCCGTCACAAAAGCTACTTTTTGTGACGGTATTTGTAACGGCAGTGTTCCCGTCACAAATACCACTTTTTGCCACAGCAAAATAGCCGTTGCAAATACTCCCGTCACAAAAAATCCATTTTTTACACTACAAAAAAAGCTAGTATTTGCGACGGCATCATGCCGTCGCAAAAGGTGATTCTGCCGACGCAAAAACTTATTAGCGTCGGCCTAGCGACGGCATTTTGGGCGACGAAATTGCTTGCGTCGCAAATAGTTTTTGCGACGGTCATGCGACGGCATCGGACACTATTAGCGACGGCAAACCCCCGTCGCAAAAACTAGTCGCTTAAGTAAAAGTATTTGCGGCCGCTGATATGCCGACGGTAATAACTTATTAGCAACGGTTAAATGCCGTCGCAAATATTATCATTTGCAATTCAGGGAAAAGGTTTAGCGACAGCATGCCCCGTCGCAAAAAGTCGATCATACAACCACATTTTGTTACTTTTTGCGACGGTTTACCCCGTCGCTATTAAAAGATTCTGCCAGCCTACTTTAGTACTTTTTGCGACAGTTTTAACCGTCACTAATACCTGGTAAAATATGCTGCCAGCCCCTTGAAACCTTTTGCGACAGTTTTGCAATCGTCGCTAATAACTTGTAAAAAAAAAAAATCCAGCCATAATTTATGTTAAATTTGTAGCTTTCTTCTTCAACCTAATAAAATGTACAATTAACATTATACATATAAAAAAACCATTATACTAATGACAAAATTCATTCATTCATTCATCCATCCAAATCGAAATATTTATAAATATGTCTAACAAAATAAACTAGCACATATTTTACACATTGTCTCCAAATAAATATTATCTCCATTACAATTCATAAAATATAAAATTATATATGGTGCCTCGCAAAATAATATTACAAATCCATAATTCATAATCCATAGACAAAAAAGAGTGTTTTAAGTCGATCGTAAAATTTGCTGATAAATAAACACCAAATATCGATCTATTCTTTGCGAATAACCTGAAAAGAAAAAAATACAAATATTAGATAAAATAATAAACATATCAAAGACAATCGACATTTATCACATAAAATCACTTGACATGAGATATCATAGAACTACATTTTTGGTTTATGAGTACCAAAAATCCTAAACTAAGTCTAAGTTTGCATTCAAAAAAGCGAAAAATTAGTGAATCTATTGAATTTTCAACTAAAGAAATATAATCAAAACATGAACTTCAACTGAACATTTTGTTTTTCTTCTTTTCGACATTCAACTAAATATGAATGAAATTATTGTGTGTATAGAATAAGTGATGAAATTTTACCTCATCACGATTCATGACAACATGTTACTCAAGAAAATCTAATCATTTCAATATCTATTTATCAATCATGATGAGGCAAAGCAGTCTAAATAAGAAAATTGTTTGAAATAATAAAAAGAAGGCTTTAAAAGCACTATACAAATTTTCCATGTAATAGGCAACCCTAACAAAGCCAAATCTAGTCATCACTATTTCTTATGGTCTAGCGCAGGATCAATAAAAACCAAAGATCGATCTATTGTTTTTCTTAAAAAGTTTGCTCCTAGACGTCACTCGTGTCTACACGAGTGACCCCGGGAGTCCGGCGACCGTGCCGTTTGTTCCTACACGTCACTCGTGTCTAGACCTTCCTACGTGTCAAGTTTGACGGACTTCGGAGCCCGTTTCGGGATGTTAGTAACTAAACGGCACGAAATACATTGTTTTTTTTTTTTAAGTTAAGTCGAAAAACTTCAAAACTCCCACCCCGAGGGTCCGGCGACTGTGCCGTTTGTTCCTACATGTCACCCGTGTCTACACCTTCCTACGTGCCAAGTTTGACGGACTCCGGACCCCATTTTTGGGATTTTAGTACCCAAACGGCACGGAAAACATTATTTTCTTTTCAAAGTTAAGTGTAAAAAATTCACAACTCTTACCCCGGGAGTCCGGCGACCGTGCCGTTTGTTCCTACACGTCACTCGTGTCTAGACCTTCCTAAGTGTCAAGTTTGACGGAATTCGGAGCCCGTTTCGGGAAGTTAGTAACTAAACGGCACGAAATACATTGTTTTTTTTTCTAAGTTAAGTCGAAAAACTTCAAAACTCCCACCCCGAGGGTCCGGCGACTGTGCCGTTTGTTCCTACATGTCACCCGTGTCTACACCTTCCTACGTGCCAAGTTTGACTGACTCCGGACCCCATTTTGGGATTTTAGTACCCAAACGGCACGGAAAACATTATTTTCTTTTCAAAGTTAAGTGTAAAAAATTCACAACTCTTACCCCGGGAGTCCGGCGACCGTGCCGTTTGTTCCTACACGTCACTCGTGTCTAGACCTTCCTAAGTGTCAAGTTTGACGGACTTCGGAGCCCGTTTCGGGAAGTTAGTAACTAAACGGCACGAAAAGCATTGTTTTTTTTTTTTAAGTTAAGTCGAAAAACTTCAAAACTCCCACCCCGAGGGTCCGGCGACTGTGCCGTTTGTTCCTACATGTCACCCGTGTCTAGACCTTCCTACGTGCCAAGTTTGACGGACTCTGGACCCCATTTTGGGATTTTAGTACCCAAACGGCACGGAAAACATTATTTTCTTTTCAAAGTTAAGTGTAAAAAATTCACAACTCTTACCCCGGGAGTCCGGCGACCATGCCGTTTGTTCCTACACGTCACTCGTGTCTAGACCTTCCTACGTGTCAAGTTTGACGGAATTCGGAGCCCGTTTCGGGAAGTTAGTAACTAAACGGCACGAAATACATTGTTTTTTTTTCTAAGTTAAGTCGAAAAACTTCAAAACTCCCACCCCGAGGGTCCGGCGACTGTGCCGTTTGTTCCTACATGTCACCCGTGTCTACACCTTCCTACGTGCCAAGTTTGACTGACTCCGGATCCCATTTTGGGATTTTAGTACCCAAACAGCACAGAAAACATTATTTTCTTTTCAAAGTTAAGTGTAAAAAATTCACAACTCTTACCCCGGGAGTCCGGCGACCGTGCCGTTTGTTCCTACACGTCACTCGTGTCTAGACCTTCCTACGTGTCAAGTTTGACGGAATTCGGAGCCCGTTTCGGGAAGTTAGTAACTAAACGGCACGAAATACATTGTTTTTTTTTCTAAGTTAAGTCGAAAAACTTCAAAACTCCCACCCCGAGGGTCCGGCGACTGTGCCGTTTGTTCCTACATGTCACCCGTGTCTAGACCTTCCTACGTGCCAAGTTTGACGGACTCCGGACCCCATTTTGGGATTTTAGTACCCAAACGGCACGGAAAACATTATTTTCTTTTCAAAGTTAAGTGTAAAAAATTCACAACTCTTACCCCGGGAGTCCGGCGACCGTGCCGTTTGTTCCTACACGTCACTCGTGTCTAGACCTTCCTACGTGTCAAGTTTGACGGACTTCGGAGCCCGTTTCGGGAAGTTAGTAACTAAACGGCACGAAATACATTGTTTTTTTTTCTAAGTTAAGTCGAAAAACTTCAAAACTCCCACCCCGAGGGTCCAGCGACTGTGCCGTTTGTTCCTACATGTCACCCGTATCTACACCTTCCTACGTGCCAAGTTTGACTGACTCCGGACCCCATTTTGGGATTTTAGTACCCAAACGGCACGGAAAACATTATTTTCTTTTCAAAGTTAAGTGTAAAAAATTCACAACTCTTACCCCGGGAGTCCGGCGACCGTGCCGTTTGTTCCTACACGTCACTCGTGTCTAGACCTTCCTACGTGTCAAGTTTGACGGACTTCGGAGCCCGTTTCGGGATGTTAGTAACTAAACGGCACGAAAAACATTGTTTTTTTTTTTTTTAAGTTAAGTCGAAAAACTTCAAAACTCCCACCCCGAGGGTCCGGCGACTGTGCCGTTTGTTCCTACATGTCACCCGTGTCTAGACCTTCCTACGTGCCAAGTTTGACGGACTCCGGACCCCATTTTGGGATTTTAGTACCCAAACGGCACAAAAAACATTATTTTCTTTTCAAAGTTAAGTGTAAAAAATTCACAACTCTTACCCCGGGAGTCCGACGACCGTGCCGTTTGTTCCTACACGTCACTCGTGTCTAGACCTTCCTACGTGTCAAGTTTGACGGACTTCGGAGCCCGTTTAATAGCACTTCTGTTCAATAATGTCTTGTTTTTAGTGTGTTGGGGTTGTTTTTTCAGCTAGATTTACAGGTTTGGAAATTCTAGGAGCATGTTGGTGAGGGCATTGCACTCCACCTTCTGCTCTCTCTCTCTCTCTCTCCCTCTCGCATCAATTCTTTCTGATTCTACTGTTATTTTCCTGCTAATTTTCTTAAACAAAAAAAAAATTTGATGCTTTAGTCTTTTAAATCTGTCATGAAGTTGGATTCTTGGTACAAAAATTGATTAATATGATGACAAATATTGCCACTAATGAATCAACAAATTGAGTAGTTTGGTCTAATTGATATTTTGTCTGCATATGCCCTATTGTCAACCAAATTGTTTGAAGTCTCATTAGTGCCCTGTGGTGGCTGGACTTGTTTTCAATATTCTATCAAGCCTTTCATTCCTTTCCTTCAATTGAAATCATAGAGATCAATCATGCAGGTCTTTATTTCGTAAGGTCTATGCGACATTTTGGAGAAAATGTCAACCTATTTAAAGTTACAATGAATTCTGGACATTTTAAAGTGTTTTTGTTGTTCATCACAAGAAAAAAGAGAAATATCTAGCAATCTTTACGACCCTTGGTCTCTATGCCACCACCTTTGATACTACTACTTGATCTTTTATTGGTGAACTGTGTGGCTAGGTCAACTCTCTAGTGGGGAAAGAAAAACTAATTTTCAGGTTAAATTTCTACTGAAGTCACTATCCTAATGAGATTTGCTCCACTTTTGAGAATCCAGCTATCACATTCTATGGTTGAAGATAGTCAGATTGTTAAATTTGTGGCTAACTTACTGAATAAGGACAAGATATACTGGTCTCATCTATTTATTCTCCTTCATCATGTGCTCACAATGTTCAAGTTCAAGATAAGGTAACTAGTACTGATGATCTATTTTCTCTTCCCTTTTTTTGGCTTACTGACTGTTTAATGAATGTCTGCAAGAAGTGATTACCATTTTACAGGCGTTTCAGAGTTAAATTTCTTTACGTGACATGAAGAAAGATTTGCCAGTCACCATTGGAAAGAGAAGTTGCCTCTTTTCACAGCATGACATTTATGTGCTAGACTGGCCACTCAAAACAGATTGACAAAAAAAAGTTTCTAGTCTAAATTTCAAAACAGATTTCCTTCATAAGTGATGCAAGTGAATCAGTATATGACCTGAATTCCCAACTTGAATATGCAGAGTTAAATATTAACTCAGCTTAAGAAAGCATTTCTCCAACTCAATTGAGTTTAGGTAATGAATTCAAGTTTTCCATTCAGTCCTATGACCAATGAAGCCAAAACATAAATAAAGACTTACTTTTCTCACTTAAATAAAGACTTAAACCAGCATTGTGCCATAAAGACTTAAACCATAAATAAAAACTTAAACCACCATTGTGCCATAAAGGAATAAACTTCTAATACATCAATAAGCTTTTTTCTGTATATGAAATTATATGTTATACTCAAATGGAATCAAATTTTATGCTTTCCTACCACCAACACAAAATAAATAAATAAATAATCTCATTTTGATGTTTATGACACCAGCCTTTTCTTCCCCTACAAAAGTGTACTACAGATGTCATATACTATAAAAAAATATTGCTTACAATTTCCACCGAAAACAGTCACTTATCCTCAGAAATTATTCTTTGTTCTTACCCTAAGCCCCTAAACTATAAAGTTTTGTATATATTCTTCAAATCTCGGTACGACCTCTTTATCAATCCTTACCTTTAATGTTGTTTTGCTGTTTTGCTGTGGTTTTGCTATGGATGATGCACAGATGTTTCATTCTTATCGTGATTAGTGTGTGTGGTGTTGAATATGAAATTGTGTTCAACTTGACTGGCTTCATGCGAAACCAACAGATTCTGCAGCTTGTGCATCTCAATTTTTTCTTACTCCTAAGAAGAAGAAGGTTAAAATACCTGCTCTGAAGGTGGAGGTAATGAAGTCGAACGAGGCAATGAGGCCGAAGTAGATGGTACAACATCATCACCCACAGACTCATTCCTTGCCTGGTGCCCGCTAGATGCATCCGGAACCTAAAAAGTAAGATGAACAATAGTTGAGAAAATCAATTAAGAGGACTTCTATTTTAAGAACTTTGGTTAAATTGGGGAGGCATATACGAACCTGTCTAGCGGCATCTGCAGATACGAGACCGGCCTTTATCAATTGCATAGTGACTTGCCGGGTGATCTCTTCTCGTAACTCCTCTCGCAGCTTCTCTTTTAAATCCTCTCTTAGTGTCATGGTGACTTGTCGAGTGATCTCTTCCACCATAGCGGACTCTTTCTGAGGCTGTGATGGACCAACAGCTTCCCCGTAAATAGTAGACCGTGCTACACCAATGCCGTACGTGCGGCAATAGCCATGTCCATCATCCCCGAACAGTTCGTGGAATATATTATCTCGAGCATCATCTGTCCGTAGCTCCTCAGGCACCTCCTCCAGACGTCGGTTATATTCAGCCTACACTTCCAAACATACATATTAGAAAACAGTCAGAAAAAAAAAATTGTTGTACTACATTGTTTACATAAGTATTGCTTACAATAATGTCAATCACATCCGGGTCATCTGGTCAACGAGTCCTCAAGAATACACTCATCTTGTCTGTCCTTTGCCCAGCCACCTCCATCTAATGTACCAATTATGTAAAATTAGTAATAGGAAAAAGTCAGCAAATATATTACATTTTTCTACACATGTACCTCATGACGTATTGCCGAGAAGTGTGTCCTCCCAGTTGTATGAGGTGGGCCACGAAGCTCCCTATTCACTGAATTCTTTTGTGCGGTTGCCTACAAGTAGTTGCATAATTAGCATATAACAACAAACACATACGCTAGTGTAAAATGACTGTGATGTATTCTACTTGAACAACCTGTACCTCCTCGGTCCTCCAATAATCCACAAGCTCTCTCCAGTGATTTGGATTTATGCCATAAGGACAATCCGGGTATCGGTCAACAATGTTTTGGTATGGCGTAAAATGATTTTTCTTTATATGATACCTGTGATCCTTCCACAACTTTTTACATTTGTCAAGGCAAATAGGTTTGTACTCGTCTGGACATGGTTCCAAGTTACGCTACAAAAGAAAAAATGAAAAAAAAACCCTTAGTCATTAACTGATCGATAAATAATAAAGTATTTATTAGTTGGATAAAGAATAGAGTTGTAACCTTAACATCTTGCCAAATCTGATCGATTAAATCTTCGGGTACATGTGGCCAATCAATATAAGTCAAAGGTACAATGCGACGCACAAGGATACCTAACTGCCCTGAGAGTTTGTTCTTTTTGTTCTTCTCTATTGGGCACCACCTTTTATCAAATTCCACGTGATACTTGAAATTTACCTTCCCCCAATCACGAATGCCCAATGACAAGCCTCGTCCCTTCTTTGAACATGCCGAAGACGTCTCAGTACCTGATGGGCCTAAAACAAGTAAATCCAAAATAATAAAATGAACCAAAATATTTATTAATTAACAGCATAAATAGGATAATAATTTTAACCATACTTATACCTGAAAGAACCGGTTGTGATGATGTAGCTGCTGAGGGTCTCTGTGATGAAGTAGAATATAAAGATGTAGCTGATGATGGTGCTACCCTCACTGCCTCTGCTGAGGCTGTCGGTCGCGCATAAGAAGGCTCCAACATAGGCTGCTGGGGTGGAACTGGCTCAGTACTCGCAGACCCTGATGTGCGTGACCGCAGCAGATCAGCCAATGTCTGACCGGTAGACCTCTTCCTCTTTGTCATAATAACCTGGTACGACAAATACAAGATACAAACAATGTACAAAATAGTAAAAACATGCAACCGTACAAAATAGTAAAAACATGCAACCATTTAAATTCATTTCACCATTGTAATACATATTCAAGTCATGATGTCCAAAATGAATGGCCTATACTAAAACTGACACATTGGGATGCTATTATTCTACAGGAGCATCAACTGTTGCTCCTTATGTTCCTTCCCTAACCCATTGAACGTCCGCTTCACGAAGAGCAATAGTTTCTTCCAATTGTTGACTTGCATATGGTTCAACTTGAGTGTCTAAGGAATGCATATCAAACAAACTTCTCTGTGACATCTTCACAACAACATGCCAGTCTGCTGCTACGGGATCTGAAGCATACCAAACCTGCTCTGCTTGTGATGCAAAGATGAAAGGTTCATTGGTCTCTCGATCATCTCGGTACAATAAATGGTTGAAGTTGACCAATGTAAATTTGAAAGCATCTTCCTTCTTCCCGCGAATGTTATCAATCCAATCACACTTAAACATGACAAATGTCATGTCATTAGTGTATCGAACTTGAATAATATCGGTCAACTGTCCATAGTACCACACAGACCCCACGCGAGGATTATTATCCTTTCGACTAGCATAACTCAAGGTGTCGGCCTTTAAACTTACACCACTATTTTGAGTAATTTGATTGTGATCCATGTGCTTCACCCGAAAATGAAACCCATTGACGTTATAAGCATTATACCTCCATGCCATGTCGTCAGGACCATTTGCCAAATAATTGATTTCATCAATCAATGTGATATTAGTCGTCCTTCGTAGAGTTTGAACCTGTTATGTAAAGAAGCATATATTTTATATTCATTAACTATACATAAGTTTGGGAGAAGTGAAAATAACACATACATGGTCAGTGAACCAAGTGTGGAATGTTTCAAAATGCTCGCGCTGAATTTGATGACTATCAACTTCAGGCAATTTTTCTTGAAGAAATTGAAGGTGATAGCTGTGCAGTCAAAATGTACATATCAGCATATAAATTATTATATGGAAGCTACATGAAATGGTTGTAAAAACAAATTTTGCTTACTTTATGAATGGTCCCACTGATTTAGTATTGAACAAGATATAGCGATGAGCCTGTGTCAATGCACTTTTATCAAGACGAACATATTTGCCGTTTCCTTCTGCACCGTCTTTGTTCCGCACAGGTCGATTAGTTTTGGTTTCCATGTCATCAAGATATCGAGCACAGAAATTCATGCACTCTTCCATCAAGTAACCTTTAGCTATTGAACCCTCTGGAAAAGCTCGATTCCGAACATATTCTTTCAATGTCAGAAGATACCTCTCAATTGAATACATCCATCGGTATTGAACTGGTCCACACAACAATGCTTCATCAGCCAAATGAATAGGCAAGTGTTCCATTACATCAAAGAAGGCTGGAGGGAATATTTTCTCAAGATGACACAGAGTTACTGCAATACGATCCTGAATATAATGCAAGTCAGTAGGACGATTGACCTTCGAGCATAGTTGTCTAAAGAAATTGCTCAATTCAATCAACGGTTCAATGACTTTCTTCGGCATAGAATGTCTTATAGCCAGAGGAATAAGTTGTTGCATCAAGACATGATTATCATGGCTTTTTAGACCCCAAATAGTTCTATCCTCTAAACGGACATGTCGTGATATATTAGATGCATACCCATCCGGCACTCTAACTTCCTTTAACACTTTCAAGAATAAATATTTTTCCTCCTTGGTCATTGTGAACTGAGCAGGAGGCAAGTACAATTTGTTGCTCGTCTTCTCTACTGGGTGCAATGATTCTCTAATTTCCATTTCCTTCAAATCACGCCGGGCATTTGCATTGTCCTTCGACTTTCCGACGACTCCTAGTATTGTCCATAATACATTATCACAGACATTCTTCTCTATATGCATCACATCCAGATTGTGTCTTACTAAATTGTGCTTCCAATACGGCAATTCGTAAAAGATGCTCTTCTTTTTCCAATTATGATTTTTGGGTTCCCCATTATTCGATTCTTTCTCTTTCAATTTCCGATGTCTTACTGTGAGGTCATCCATTTTGTATTGGGTAAGAATACCTTTTGATTCCAACTGAAACAACATCTCTGAACCAGACAACAATTCAGGTTTTGGCCTTAATCCTGGGTCTTATCAAATGATATTCTGTCTCTTCGAAATTTATGTCGAATAGGTAAAAAGCGACGGTGGCCCATATAAATGAACTTTCTACCGTGCTTTAACCTGATGGATTTAGTTTGCGTATTACAACACGGGCAAGCATATTCACCTTTAGTACTCCATCCCGACAACATGGCATATGCAGGAAAATCACTAATTGTCCACAATAAACAAGCGTACAATTGAAACATTTGTTTGGTTGATGCATCATAAGTGGGTACACCTTCATTCCAAAGTTCAATCAACTCCTCAATTAACGGTTGCAAATAAACATCAATCTTGTCGCCAGGTCCTTTCGGTCCATCTATAAGCACAGACAAGATAAAAAATGACTGCTTCATGCACATCCAAGGTGGTAAGTTGTATGGAATCAACACTACAGGCCAAGTGCTATGAACTATATTCATCGTTCTAAATGGGTTGAATCCATCCGACGCTAGCCCAAGCCTCACATTACGTATATCACTTGCGAAGACAGGATTCCGCCGATCAAAATCTTTCCAAGCCTCTGAGTCAGCAGGATGCCTTAAAGTCCCGTCATTTTGTCATTCCTCTGCATGCCACCTCATTGACTGTGAAGTATTTAAAGACATAAACAACCTTTGCAGTCTTGGCTTCAGAGGAAAATATCTCATCTGTTTTGCTGGGTTCGGTTTACGACCATGTTCTGAAGTATTGGCACTCTCTTTCCATCTAGATTTACCACATATGACACATTGGTTAAGATTGGCGTGCTCATTCCTGAACAACATACAACTGTTGGGGCATGCATCCCAAGTCAGGTATGTAAAGCCTAGACCTTCAGTTATCTTTTGAGCTTTATAGTAATTGCTCGGAAGTTGCACACCCTCAGGGAAAGCCTCATTCAACAACTCAAGTAACATATCTGTGGACTTGTCCGTCCAATGATTGAGCACTTTTAGATGCAAGAGTCGGACAATGAAAGACAATTTACTGAATTTCTTACATCCCGGATACAATTCACTCTGAGCATCTTCTAGGAGCTTGAAATAATGAACAGTTTCTTCATTCGCTCCTATCTGGCCCTCATCATTGTCAAAATTTGTACCTACATGCGGAATAGCATCATGTATCATTCCAACCATGTCATCCCCAAAGTTTGAATCCCCCAACATTTCATCTTCACTGATAGGGTGACTAGAAGTAGAAGTATATGGTTCCCCATGACTAGTCCAAATCTTATATTTCCTTAACATCCCATTGTTCAGAAGATGATCACGCACAGTTTCTCGTGGCAAATAGTATCGATTCGCACACTTTCTACAAGGACAATAGATCGTTGAATCTGCATTCTTACCAGTGTACGCAAACACAATAAATTGGTCAATTCCATTCACATATTCACTAGACAGCCTATCACCAGAATCAATCCAACTCCTGTCCATCGTTCTGTACATGTCCACATAAACATTACTAATTAGCCACCATAGATAAAATATCAATCTGCATGTGCATAGAACGTGAAACCTATCCATCCAACTCCTCTCTAACAGGTAGGTGGTCCTATCCCATTCAGGAATGCATAATCTATATCGTAGAAAGTAGCTCAAACTGCTCTGTCCGTCTTTTAGGAAAATTCGGCAGCATCTCCCCGCAGTTCTCCAAGTACACGACGTAGACGAAGTGTATTACTATACACCGCATCCCGTATGTACCCAGAGAACACGGAGTTTGCCACACAGAATCTCCATCAAAAAGAACAATTTAAGCAGGGAGCCACTAACTACTATATAGATTTATGCAGTCCCGAACTGTCCGAAACTGGACAATTCAAGAACCATCTCATCGCAGTTGAATCCACCAACTACATAGACGATTCTTGAACGGGTCTAAGGTTATATGCTTATATTTTAATTAACTCATGCAGTCATGAGTTAATTAAAATATACATGTATGAATACAAAATATAGAAAGGAAATAAAAACTATTACAAACTAATTCTCTTATAATTTGGAATTGCAGAGTGATAGACATCTAACATTTATAGGTTAATAGACATCTGAAATGTAATTGATAAATGGATTTACAAAATTGTTATAGAATTTCTTTTTTTAAATATCCCAATATTAGGAAATAAAATTACTATTTTCTTATTTCTTATACACTGCTTTCGTACAAAATAAAAAAAAAATGTACAGATTAATTTTCATACGAATTAACAAAATGTCTCTACTATCAAATAACATTAGGGTGTATCATGATATTTTTCTGCAGTTACCATTTGTTGAAACAAATCCAATGGTTAACAGAAGATATCTGGAGAGGCCATATAATATTGTGGATTGAATTTGTTATTTAGACACACAAATATGTATGTCAATACATAGAACCCAATTATTAGATGATGTCATGGTCAAAGGGAGCTTGCCAATTATTAAGGATCAAACATTAAAAGTTGTGGTGTTATGATAAAATGTTATCATTACATCTAAAAAGCAGATAGTAGAATTAATTAATTCAGATAATTGTAAGCTGTTATAATTGATTATGAAATCTAGAATTAATGTTCATAAATAATAAATATGTAGTAGTATGATAGTACCAACTGTTGTCATTCAAATTTAAGGTGTACAGTGAAAAATTCTCTAAATATACGAAAATGATAATGGAAGTAGTATCTAAAAATAAGGGCTACCTTCCTATTATTTTTTTTTTCCATTCATTGGAGCTTCTATTTGTATTTATTGGCAAATTTTTTTATATATAGATTTTCAATTTTTATGAGTAATAAAAAAATATTTATTTTTTTTCATTTTTTTCTAACCTAACTAAATACAAAACATAGTTTCGTTCACTTTATTTTCTTAACCTATATATTTTCTTAATATCCAAACAAACATTGGGCAAACAGTGTATTGCGGGCAACGAAGGATTGAGTAATGACCAATCGCTAGCTAACATTCAATTAATTTGGAATTTGGCAAATATTTTGTGCCATCAAATGAACCATCATTCTTCTCAACTTGTAATCTAATAAATATCACATCATTTTATTGATTGAATATCACGATATCTCAAACCAATGAATAGTCTCAAAAAAAAAAAAAATGTCTCTACTATTTTAATTTTAGGTGATTAAGATAGAATTTCATACATTTCTCATAACTTTATTAGTTGATAAAATTATGAGATATCACTGTTTCACTTAATATTTTTTTGACCACCACCCATTTGCGTATGTATATTATCAATGTATGTATGTACGTAACATGGTATGTAAGGTTTTATTCTCTCTGTATTTCTGCTTTCTTAAACCAAGTTCTGAGGCAAAGACCATACACCCTCTCCTTGTTGGGTTTGTGCTTGCCTCAGTTCATAGTTCACAATCAATGTGGTTACATACAATGAAAATTGATCAACATTCAAGAGGGAGATAAGCTTACCAATCGATGTATCCTACGGCTTCGAGCGGCAAGGGCTTCCGGCGTCAATGGCGTCTGGCAGTGTGGGCTTCCGGCATCAACGGCTTCGGGCGGCAAGGGCTTCCGGTGTAAATAGCTTCTGGCGACGACGGCTTCGGGCGTCAATAGCTCTGGCGGCGGCGTCTCTCCCAGCCAAAGTCAGGGATGACAGAAGAAGGACGAACGGCGTCCCTCCCTCAGCCAACATGAGGGATGCGGGAAGACGGAAGAGCGATGGAGGCCGGCGTCTCTGTCGTCGTAGAAACTAGGGCTGTGCGTGAGGGATGAGGGGAGACGGCAGATTGATGGTGGGGCGGCTGAAACTCGATCGTCGAACGGTTAGGGCTGAGGTTTTGAGGGATTTTGAGGGAAAGACAAGGAAATGGGGGAAACTAAATTTTGGTGTCAAAACGGCGTCGTTTTGGGGACAAAACGGCGTCGTTTTGGGGACAAAACGACGTCGTTTTGACACCAAAACGACGCCGTTTTATTTACGTATTTGCGTCGGCTAATCCGGTCGCAAATAAGCCATCGAAATTAGGGGGGGTCGGTTTTATGCATTAATACGACGTCGTTTTGACAAGTTTTTTGCGTCGGCAATGGTGCCGTCGCAAATAGTGCGACACAAATGATTCTTTTTGCGTCGGGAATGTTGCCGTTGCAATTACAAAGGTATTTGTGACGGCATAACTAGCCGTCACAAATGATCCGTCACAAATGAGGCTTTTTTTAGTAGTGTTAGTAGTTGTACTAACAATATGATCAATTAGTTCCTAGTCAGAAAATTGCTGACTGGGCTGAGTGTATGTACAGTGAGTTGGAACAATGTGACTCATCATCTAGAAAAAGCGTCTCAATGAAAATAAAAAATAAAAATTTAATCGAGAATACAAATGATAAGGATAAATAGGCTCATAAAAAGAAAACATTTCATTTAGCGATCTCTAGTGGCACTACGTATTAAATTTACATATCTTGCATTAGCTTATATTAGTAATATACATCTATATACATATACATACACACATATATATATATAAGAAGTGAAAAGTATGGAGGATTCTAACAATCTAGATTATGTAAAATATTGAGTGATGTCATCTTCTTATTCTTTTTTCCTTTTATTTTGACTATTTGTCCTCCTTTCCTGGTCATCCTTTAGTCATTTTGATCCAATGTGATGCCAATATTGCTTGAAATCTAGTGCATTGATGAGTGAAGACATAGTTCTTACTTTATTTTTGTCTGCATAGAAGAATTTCGCTCTTTTTCTCCCTGTTAGTTAAACAATTTCTCGGTCATTTCAGGTGAGTCTTTAAGTATAAACGACAGTTTCATTGACTCAATTACCAAGTATTTTAATAACTTCATTGGTCAAAACTCAAGCAGGGTAGGAGAGGTTGTCGAAATGGATTGTTGCACCTCTCTCTCTCTCTCTCTCTCTCTCTCTCTCTCTCTCTCTCTCTTCTACTGAAGGAGGTTGGAACATTTAATGGCCTATTTAAGGCTCTTTTGAAATATATGCAATTGAAGCTATCTCTCCAACCTACTTCATTGATCACACACCGTACTTATTCCGTAACTCATGTCAAACCGATTTTCAAGGTTGGAAATACACGTAAAGTTCCGTACAAGTACTTGATAGGCGAAGTTCCGAATCAGTATCTCTTCAACATATCTTCGAGATTAAATGGTATGCGTTATTTTGATTATCATTTAATGTAGAATGAGATTACTGTAATCTGCAAAAAAAAAAAAAAAGAGCCGATTCGGCCGAATGAGTCATCTGATTGAGTCTAAAGCGATTCTCAAGCCCTTGGACAGTGGAATACAGTGCATGTTTCAAACTTTACAGTGTCCACTTAGCAAGTTATCACTATGGTGTGCTGTGGAATTTGGCTTCCATAGGGTTGGAAAGAGAGACAGCAAAAACGGCAATGGGCAATGGAATAGAAATATATACTGCCCCAAGAAGCTAGGAGAGCCCTAAAAAATCAGCTGAGTAGTGCAATGTTGTTTTTCTAGTGATTAAATGGGGTCCCAGATCAAGCAAAAGCCCAGTCAGGCCACCTTGCAAATTCCTTTTCTGAGTGCCAAAGAAAATCTTTGTCCTCTCATCAAACTAAAGACACCCAACACATGCACTTATCATTAAAATATTTCTAAGTTGAAACCCACCTTTGCAACTTATATAAATTTAGGCTGGTGAGGTCCCTCCAAATGCACTTTCCTCTCTCATTACCATCCTCTCTCTCTCTCTCTCTTCTCTCTTCTTTCTTCTCTCTGGTCCATATTGCTCTTCTCTCTGGTCCATATTGCTTAAGTTAAAAGACCACACTCAAAAGGTCTGTCTATCTTTAGGCTTCTTCACTTGGCCTGGCAACCTTCCCTCAAAACTTCCATCAAAATTAGTCCTCCCCACTCTTCATCCATGGAAATCCAATCAAAAACCCAAGAGAAAACCGGGCTAATCACTGGGGGGTGCGGTTGGATTAAGGCCTTGCCCGGAAAGATTAAGGCCAAGACATTAGAGGTAGTAAAGAAAACAAAGAAGATCGGAAAAGATGACCCGAGAAGAATCGCCCACTCCCTTAAAGTAGGATTAGCTCTCACATTGGTGTCCTTATTCTACTACTTCAAGCCATTGTACAATGGTTTCGGGTCATCGGGCATGTGGGCTGTATTAACTGTGGTGGTTGTGTTTGAATTCACAGTTGGTAAGTCATATTGGTACTCAGCCACTGGTTTATATATCTTCATTTGCTTATAATCAGCTGATCAAATTAGAATATACCACAAGCTTATGGAATTGACAAAAAATGTAATTGAATCCTTCTTTTTTTGTTTTCCAGGTGCCACCCTATGCAAAAGCATGAACAGAGGTTTGGCAACATTACTAGCAGGTGCTCTAGGGGTTGGAGCCCAAGAATTGGCAAGCCTCCTTGGAGACAAAGGAGAGCCCTTTATTCTTGGGTTTTTGGTCTTCTTATTAGGTATATACTTTTTTTCTTTTCCCCTTCCATTTTCTCACAAAGCAAACTAGACAAGAGATGAATTTGCATTGAGGAGGTTTGTAATTCATGTAACTTATATGTATTAGTTGATCAAATGTGTGCAGCTGCAGCATCAACATTTGCAAGATTTATTCCACATATCAAGGCAAGGTACGATTACGGGGTCCTGATATTCATACTGACGTTCAGCTTGGTATCTGTCTCTGGTTATCGAGTTGACAAAATCTTAGAGCTTGCACACCAAAGATTATCGACGATTATGGTAGGGGGTGCAATCTGTATGATCATATCCATATTCGTTTGCCCGGTATGGGCGGGTGAAGATCTTCACAATCTGGTAGCTGCCAACATTGAAAAGCTTGCAAGCTTCCTAGAAGGTATATTATACTCACAATACATATAAGTGAACAGTCAAAAGAAAATACCCACTTGCGTTCCTTTATCAGTTCTACCATTTTATATAAATGAGCAACAAAACTTACTACCAACAAAAGCATTTCCAGGATTTGGAGGTGAATATTTTAAAGTTTCTGGGGATGAAGATATTGGCAGGGTTCCTAAGGAAGATAAGTCCTTTCTTCAAGGTTATAAAAGTGTCCTCAACGCAAAAGCCACTGAAGAATCCTTGGTAAGAAAACCCCACCCCCCCCCCCCCCCCCCCCCCCCCCCTTCCCCTCTCTCTCTCTCTCTCTCTCTCTCTCTCTCTCTCTCTCTCTCTCAACATTGACCATTTGTATAAACAGTCATTTATGATTTTGTTCATTTTTGTAATCCATTCTCACAAAAAAGAATGGAAAGCCACTGTAATCAGTGATCCTAGAAATTCAACTTTTGTTGCCAAGCTGTATATTTTTCCAGATTTTCCAATTGATTTTATCTTCTCATTTTTTCAAATTTTTTTTTTTTTTGGGGGGTTCTTGAGATATGATGATTAATTCAAATGCCATTAAAACTTGCAGGCAAACTTTGCATGGTGGGAACCTGGTCATGGAAGTTTCCGGTTTCGTCATCCATGGAAACAGTACCTAAAGATCGGAGTCCTTACTAGGAAGTGCGCCTACCGGATTGAAGCTCTGAGCGTCTACATAAATTCTGAGATTCAGGTACTAACAACAACGACAAACAATAACAATCAAACAACAAGGTTGAAAATATAATTAGAAAGGAAACAAAAAGAAAAATGTAAAGAAAGTGCCTTTCTTTGTGTGAGATCACCAGCAAAAGTGACAAGTCATTAACTTGGGTGTTTAAAATATTCTCACTAACTTTTTCCATGTAAATGGGTATCATTCAGCATCGAATATAAAGAACTATACCCCTCTATAAACAAATCATTCTTTTTCACATCCAAGATTCCCAAGAAAACCAAAGAAAGATAAAAGAGAGGCAAAAAAAAAAAAAAAAAAAATAGAATTGCTATCTTGTTGAATACCTAAAATTTTCCATCACTGGATGACTAAACATTTTACCCCTTTTTTCTTATATCCATACAAGCTGGTTCAAAATTTCAATAGAGAAATTTTTAAAACCCTAGTTGGGTAGTTTTTTTTCTTATTAATAAACTGAATATCCAACAAACTGGATTATGCAATTTGGCCAACATTACAAACTTTTGTGTATGTATTTGTTGCAGACACCGACAGAATTTCAAAGAAAAATTCAAGAACCATGCATGAAGATGAGCACAGAATCCGGAAAGGCTTTGAAAGAACTGGCCTCGGCAATCAAAACGATGACACACCCATCTTATGCTGATGTACATATAGAGAACTCCAAAATTGCGGTAGATGAACTTAAAACCGCGCTGGAAGCTGCCTCGAGAGAGAAAGCTGACCTCCTAGAAATCATCCCGGCTGTGGCCGCTGCTTCAATACTAACCGATATCATTAACTGCATTGAAAAAATTGCCGAGTCCATCAATGAGCTTTCAAACCAAGCACATTTCAAGAATGTGGAAGAGACTGTGTCACCGGAGAAACCACAGTTACTTCACCGAGGAGCTGTAAAACCGGTGAGTGAGGGTGACGGTGATGGAGACCATGTCGTTATTACAGTACATGGAACATCTTCGGAGTCACCTGAAAATGGGAATCCTCCGGCACCAAAGACCGGCCAAAGAGCTGAAGTCTAAATATTAATTACGAACTTGTAAAGCATAAAAGTAAGAATAAAAAAGGGAATCCAGAAATATTTAAGTACTCTTCTTTTTCTCTTTTCCTATATGGTGCCTGGCTTGTTCCTTCTATTTTCACTTTCTTTAAAGTTAACTGTTGATAAATAGTTAAATCTGAGCTCGGAGAGCAAGCTAACCTGTTTTTGGTTCTTCAGTTTGTCCAGGGAAATGATGAACTTAATTATAAATATTCTTTTTTATATATAACCAAACGAAAAAATAAATTTATTGACAAATACCTATTTATTTTCTTCTCATTTTTTTAAAATAATCAAATAAAAGCTTCTTTCACTTCATTCTCTTTTCCTATTTTTCCCTTTATTTTTTCTCTCATACTTTAGAAAAGGTGGTTGCAATATTTAAGTTGGAGGAAATAAAGGAAATTTTGATGAAATTAAACTTCTTTTTTCTTTTTTTGTTCTCTTTAAATTTTTTGTTTTCTTTTGAAAAAGTTCAACATTAACAAACCTAATTCAGACCACCTTTCCCTTTTAAGGATAAACGCATGTCTTCCAAATTTGTTCAAGCAGATTTGTACTGATAGCGACACAATAATCGATGATTAAACTGTAGCCTAATTATTCTTTTGTAAATATTCTGGAGGGGATATTATCATACCATATATTTCTATAAAATCAAGTTTGTATTTTGTACTATTCAAAAAAATTTTTTAATACAGATAAAGGTAATAAAACCAATTCCAACTTAGGCTCTTTTTAAGTAATGAAACCATGCAAGCCTCTAGCATTAGCTACAAAAGTCATGTATTGGCGAGGCCGAGAACAAGAACTTTTAAGAAACATGGAGGACTCTGATAAAGCTTAATTTGAATAGGCAGGCTTCTTCCCAAAAGCACACAGAAGCAAAGAATGTTCCAAGCATAAACCCATCTACCATTTGTCACTAGTTTAGTTCAAGGGTTGAGGGATGGTGTTATTTTGGATGGCCCTGATTAATAATAGTAAAGAAGTATGGTGGCCAAGTGCCAACTAAAGGCTATTATACCTCTATGGGTCCAGAGCTAGTGCAACTCATATTCATATGCTCAAGTTCTTTAACAAGCAATAGGTTAAGAAGAGAAACTTCACACCTACAAGGATGAACATCCAAAAATAAGAAAGGGGGAATTTTGGAGCTGCGGTTTGAGTTGTTTCCCACTTGAATTTGCATGCAAGTTGAGGAAAGGAAACTTTCTTGTTTAGTTTTCCCCTAAGAGTGAAAGAAAATAATCATGCTAGGGGCCGGATTTTAGGAATCTTGCTTTAATTTGGAGGCATTTTCACCTAATTTTAGAGCTGGCTTCCAATTAAAATTGAACGGGAGTTGTTATGGAGTAAGGGCGATGGTTCAAATCTCATTAACTAGATTAAAAATATATATTTGAAAAGGGGTGGAATGAAAGGAAATATGTAGTTCAAAATTTTATTAGACATGGTAAGGTCTTCAAATTACACTTTTCTATTATTTGGTTGATCTCTCAGCCTCAATATCTAGGGCTTGAAATGCTTTGTTGTCTAATTCAATTGACCAAAATGAAAAAAAGAAACAAATTAAAAAATTACACTTTTAAATGCTTGAAGAGGCCTTCTTGTCTTATTGATCAACCAAGAAAATAACTTTAAATGCTAAGTGCCAGCAGTGCATTACTCCTATAAAATCTTTAAAATAGGGTTTTACCAAAGAAAATAAAGAAAGCCTAGACAATTTACACAAACTCAAGCTGTATATATTGTTGACATCTCAGACTAAATTTGTATTATAAACGATAATAAGGATTATGCCAAACATAATTTATCTGTTTAGACCTCTTATATTTCCGGCTTGCCAAATCTATATTGTTGTAAACCAACCTCCTATATACCAAAATTTTGTAAGAGCAACTGCTGTGAATTTAATTAGTTCGCGAAAAGCTTAATTAAGCTTAGGTAATAGACTTTAAGCTAAAGTCTAGAGAGGACATGAAGGTTTAATTTAAGTATTTACATTCACAAGTTCTTAGAGCCTCCTCTATTATTGAGAAACAACAAAATATATTAAAACAGAAATAGAGAACAAAACAAAGAGATAGGATTTTGCAAAAGGAAAAAACAAACCCTCACCAAGAAAAGCACAACAAGGAGATCTCATGAGCATATGAGACTCCAAGCCCATGACTGCCAGTACCCCGCCTCAATGACAACACCTAGAAAAGGAACCTATTACACTTAAATTCTACACCCTTAAGCTCCTGACACCTTGAATTGAATACAAAACATCATTCACAGATAGATGAGCCTTTTGCTTCCTTGATTTTACCCAAGAGCTGCTTGAACTTTTGTTGTGTCAGACACCTCTTCCCATTTCACTCCTATTCCTTTAAAAATAGCCTCATTTCTTGCTTTCTATAGCTGCCACGTAATAGAGAAAAATAGACCCTTCCAAAGCCATTTTTCCATACTTCTAAACTTCATGCTTCTCCACGATTGAAAGTGCACCAGCATAGATCCAAGACAAACCAATTTCATACCCCACCATTTCACAATAGAACACCAAACCTTCCATGCCACTTCACACCTGAGTAATACATGATTTGAGTCTTCCTCTAAGATCTGGCAAAATGAGTGCACAATAGAGCTTGCTGGGGGCAAACATCTTCTGTTTGATAGGAGAACCTTTGATTAATTTTTTTATGTATTGCTATCCACACAAAGATTTTTAATTTTTAAAGGAGCAATCATCTTTCATACCTTTGATAAGAAAAGATGTACGTCCCTGCAAAGTGGTAGAATAGCGTAATTTGACTAGAAAAGACTCATCATTTTCTAGTTTCCATAGAACATCATCCTCTCTAGAACTTAGAGCCTCCTCTATTAGTGGACCAAGTACATGTAGCTTGCTATAATTATTAATTAGGTAGGCCAATCATGAATAGGTGTTTGTTTTTTTGACTTTCTTCGACCCTTCGCTTGATTTGTTGGTATATTTTATATGATATAAAAAAAAAATGGTGTGGGGGTATATGTATATATATCAATGTAGGCAATAGGATTTGAGCGAAAAACAAATTTATTCTACTACTATTATCAAAAGAATTTAAGACAAAGTATATATAGAGAATAGTTATTCAGGAACTATCAAATATTTATTATATTAGTTCTTCTGGAACTATTAGGGCTAGATCTTCTAGATCACCCAATACTTTTACTAATAATATAGAACCAAAAGAATACAATATAAGCTTTGAATAATTACCTATACTGCTTCTTCTTTTTTATTTTCTCTGTGCTTCTTTCTTTCTATTTTCTCTCTACTCTTCCTTTCTATTTTCTTTTCTTTTTTTCTGATATTGGTTGTTCACTCGAGCTCCTATATATATATTAATAAGAGTCGTGAGTAACTGAGCCACTTGAGGTAGTAGCCGTCATAGTAAAAGTCATCCATGATGATGATAATACTTCACAACACTCCCCCTTGGATGACCACAATACATAGAAAGGTATGTTATAACTACCTCATTAAAACTTTGTTTGGAAAAACCTAGTGAGAAAAAATATTAGCGAAGGAAAAAGAGTATAGTGCTCTTAACTCCCCTTGTTTAATAAAAACTTGTTTGCTTCATAAAAGATTTCTAAAACGGCGCATACTAATGTCATGCACTAGTTTTCACATATTGCCGTTTATAGTACTTTAGTAAACAAGTTTGCCAAATTTTCACTTGAACGTATTTGCTAGAAATCAATATCACCACTTTTTTGAAGCTCATGTGTATGGAATAACTTTGGAGAAATATGTTTCGTTCTGTCACCTTTAATGTAATCCCCTTTAATTTGTGTAATATAAGTTGCATTGTCCTCGTATAATATTATCTAGGTATCTTTGACTGTAGATAATCCATAGATTTCTTGAATATGTTGAATTATAAATTTTAACCAGATGCACTCTTGACTTGCTTCATGAATTACAATTATCTTAGAATGATTTAAACAAGTTGCAGTTAATGTCTGCTTCACCGATTGCCAGGATATAGCAGTATTACCATAAGCAAACACATACCCAGTTTGAGACCTAGCTTTATGTGAATTAAAAAGGTAGCCAGCGTCTGCATAGACAATTAATTCAGGTTGTGACTCCTTTTAATAGAATAATCCCATATCAGTTGTCCCTTGTAGGTAACGTAATATATGTTTAATTCCTTTCCAATATCTTTGTATTGGTGTAGAACTATATCTTGCCAATAAATTGACTGAGAATGCTATATCAAGTCTTATACAATTTGCAATTCGCAAGATACATAAGAGCACCGATTGCACTAAGATATGGTACTTCAGGACCAAGAAATTCTTCTCCATCTTCTCGAGGATAGAAAAGATCTTTCTGTACATCTAGTGAACAGACAATCATTGGAGAACTTAATAGATAAGCTTTGTTTGTGTACAACTGCTTTAATACCTTTTCAGCATATGTTAATCGATGGATAAGAATTCCATTTGATAAGTGCTCAATCTATAATCCAAGACAATACTTTGTTCTCCCAAGATCTTTCATTTCAAACTCCTTTTTGTAATAATTAACAGCTTTAGTAATCTCTTTAGGAGTTCTGATCATATTCAAATCGTCAACATAGACTGCAATGATAACAAATCCAGATTCTAATTTCTTAATGAAAATGCATTGGCAAATGGTATTGTTCACATATGCTTTTTTCAATAAATATTCACTTAGACGATTATACCACATACGACCGGATTGCTTTAACCCGTATAATGATCTTTAAAGCTTGATTGAACACAAATTTTGTGATTTTGAAATATTTGCTTCAGGCATCTTAAATCCTTTAGGGATTCTCATATATAGATCATTATCCAATTCCCCATATAAGGAGGCGGTCACTACATCCATCAGATACATATCCAGTCCTTTTAAGACTGATAAAATCTGATCATAATCAATACCAGGTCTTTGCGAGAAACCTTGAGCTATTAGTCATGCTTTATATCGTACTATTTTATTTTTCTCATTTCACTTTCGTACGAATACCCATTTATGTCCAATTGGTTTCACATTTTCAGGTGTGTTGGTGTGCTATCGCGGGCACCCAAAAATAAAGCTGATACCCCAAAAACAAATATGTAGTAGTGTCAGTAAGTGTCGTTCCCACGAAGAGTGTTTAGCCTAGTTTTATGCTATGTGACCTTTGATTGGGGGGTTTTGAATATAATGAAAACTATTTTAATAATAACTAACTAAGGAAAAATTCAGATTAAAGTATTGAAATCAGTCAAAAGAACAAACCTTAGTCTATGTCAACATCCACCATTGGAATTTACAACTGATCATCGATACAAGCATATCAATTCACACATTAAATATTCACCGTCAGAATTATTTTCTTATCTCTTCTTAGTCGTAGTTAATCAAAAACAAGCAATCTGATTAACACTAACTATTAAACAACCCAGGATAAGCACTCAAAGTTTAATCTAATTGCAGCCTTAAGAATTAGAGAAATCAATGAAACTAAACAACACAAGCACAAGTGGTTGCATTCAATTTAGTTGAACGTCCTTCCTAAGATCTAATAATTTCCAACGCAGCAATCATTAAATCTCAGTTGCTTCACAAATCAGAGGGATCAAACAATTATGGATTTGATATCTAATCCAGCCATAGATTGCATTGATTAATAAACTAGTAGGCCTCCTAGTGATTAAACAAGACAATCATGAAAATAGACACAGAATAACATCCGATACTCAAGGCATAAATCGAATAATGAAAACAAATTAGATCTCAAAGTTTGTTATTAATTCTGAGGTTTCTATCTCCTTTCACCAAGATTTAGAGTTTAGCCACGCAGGGCCATGAAAATAACTCAAATAATAACCTAGAATGATAGGAAAAATGCCAACCAACCCTAAAAACAAAACAGTCCTAACTTTTATAAGCTTTTGAAAATCTGCAGCTGCGCATAACTGTTCGAATACCCTTACCACCGTTCAAAGGCATTGGACTACCGTTCGAACGGTGCTTCGAACGCACTTCGAACGGTAAAATTGCTCTCTGTATATTTCAAACGCTCTTCAAACCTGAACTTGATGTGAATCCGTCTAACGTATCGTTCGAACGCATATGCTACCGTTCGAACGCCTCTTTGAACCGTTTGAATGCCTCTTCGAACGCTGCTTGCATTTTTGCTTGAATTCGTCCCTTTTAAGCTAGGATCCTCTTTCTTGGCGTTCTATAGCACCCTAAATCAAAATATAAGAATAATGAGTATCTTTAGGCACCAAATAAGTATAAAAGATTGAACATTAAGAGAGAAAAATATGACATTTGTATTCTCATCATGTGTGGACTACAGGTCCAAATACTTTACACTGTGCTAATGAGTGTAATTCTGTCTCAATAGCTTCTTCCCATTTTGGCCAATCAATTCTACGTCGACATTTGTCGACTGTCTGTGGTTCAGTCTTTTCATTAATTCTAGTAATACTAAGAGCTACTTTAAATGAAAATACGTTGTCGACAACCATCTTATTTCTATTCTAACTTTCTCCTGTATTCATATAACTTATTGAGATCTCATTATTTTCATTTACCATATCACTTACAGGAGATATCTCTTCAAGAGGTTTCTCTTCTGGGAATTCTTCTTCAGGATTCTCTTCTTCAGGAAGTTTAGATATTGTGTTCTTTTCAGGAGCACCAACTTGCTTATGCATTTTTTCTTGTGTCTTCTTTTTTCTAGGAACAGTGTCTTTTGCACCGACAAGCCTCTCACGCTTCAAGCATGTTTTATATTCATTTGTTATTGTACTAATAGACTTTCCTACGAGAACATCAATACGTGCTGGAATATTAGCAGCTTGTATATATGATTTTTTCACATTCTTTGTGCCGGTGAACGTATCAGGAAATTGATTTGCAATTGTCTGTAAATGAATGATTCTCTAAATTTCAGATTCATACTGACTTGTTCGATGATTAAGATGAGACATTATTAAAATATTCCGACTGAGCTCTTGTTTCTTTTCTAATCGCGTCTTTTCTCCCCCTAATAGTGAGAAGAATGACTCATCAAAATGACAATCCACAAAATGTGCCTTGAATACATCACTTGTTAAGGGTTCTAAATATCTAATAATAGATGAAAAATCAAAACCAATATAAATTCCAAGTCGACGTTGGGAACCCACTTTAGTAAGTTGTAGGGGTGAAATTGGAACAGAAACAACACCACCAAAAACTTGTAAGTGAGAAATATTTTGTTATTAACTAATGACAAGTTGTAATAGTAAGTACTGATAATAAGCAATTGGTCGGACTCTAATTAATGATGCAGCATACAATATGGCATGTCCCCAAACAGAAAAAGGTAATTTTGTTTTCATGAGTAAAGGTCGAGCAATAAACTGAAGCCGTTTTATTAAAACTTTCTGCAAGACCATTTTGTGTATGTGTGTGAACAATTGGGTGTTCAACATCAATTCCAATTGACATGCAGTAATCATCAAAGGTTTGAGATGTAAATTTTCCAGCATTATCTAGTCATATTGACTTGATAGGGTAATTTAGAAACTGTGCCTGTAATCGAATAATTTGAGTAAGAAGTTTAGTAAAAGCAATATTATGGATATAAAGTAGCAAACATGTGACCACCGTGTGGATGCATCTATTAAAACCATAAAATAATAAAATGGTCCACATGGAGAATGTATTGGCCTACAGATATCTTCTTGAATTCTTTGTAAGACTGATAAGGACTCAAAAACTACCTTTGAAGGAGATAGTCTGACAATTAATTTTCCTTGTAAACAGGCAGTACATGTGTAATCATTTGACACAAAAATCTTTTGGTTCTTTAGCAAATGTCTATTTAAGTTTTCAATAATTTAACGCAACATTGTTGACCATGAATGACCCAAACGATCATTCCATAGTATAAAATTCTTTGGATTAAAGCATTTCGGGTGCATCACTATAGGTGATTCTTTCGCTTTTATAGAAGTATAATATAATCCAGAAGATAATGCAGCAAGTTTCTCTAATTTATATATATATATATTTTTTTTTTAAAATATAAGAAATAATGAAGAGCTTGTTCTACATTATCAGCTTTCACCGTCTCAATAAAATATCCATTACGATGTATATCTTTAAAACTGATCAGATTCCTTGTAGATTTAGTAGAATGTAATGCATCATCAATGTACAGCTTTGTTCTTCTTGGTAATATTATATTGGCCCTTCCGGAACCTTCAATTAATTTTGTTGTACTAAAGATTGTATTGACATTAGGTTCAAGTAATGTCAAATGTGAGAAATATTTTTTTCTCTCGAAGAATTGTGTGCGTTATTTGACTGTCTACCAAACATATGTCTTCACCATTCATTTTAGAAATACTCAATGCGTTGGTACGATCCATGTATCTATATAAAATATTAAAAGTGCTTATTTACAATAGGATAATTTATTGAAAAGAAAAGCATGTGAAGAAAACATTACAAAAGATAATAAAAAACTAAATAGACTAAAACAACAAGACAATAACATTAATTAGTGTGAATTGATCGCTCCCTAAAAGGATGATACTTAACCACAAGTGCACGGCCGCGATGTAATAATAATTTCTTGTAAGTACGAGGTCAATCCCACAAGGAAGATGATTTATGTAAATAGGAAAACTTACCATAGATGAAAAATCTTAGGAAAAACACTCCAATGAAGAAAAAAAAACCTAATTTTAGGTTAAGGAAAGATTGGTTATCTAATTTAAACTAAGAAATAAAAAGTCTCAGAATTAATTGATCCAACCAATTGCGTCTCTTGAAATTTCTAAGGGGATAATTTAATAAGCCAAATCCTTTGACTACATCGCGAGTCTCGGATTCAAAAGATTTAGCAATAATATCAAGTGTTCTTCAAAACTTTAACTTCTAGAATAAATCCAGTTATTAGAATCAAGGACGAGTACCATCGATTCGTACAGCGCATATACTGACTATAGATTCACGTATAAACGTTATCGAATATCAATTCGCGCAATGCATATACTGAATATAGATTCATACATAAACGTTACCGAACATAATCAAACGAAGAAGAAAGAAGAAACAGAAAATTTAACTTTAAAATCAAGAACGTACTGCCTTTGTTCATCCAAGTTCTTTAATTGATATTCACAATTGATCCCAAGATGGAATCTAGCTACTCATCATAAGCATAGATACGCAATGTTGTATAGAGAATGTATTGAAAAACTAAGTAATTTGATTACAGGAATTGAAAACTGAATGAAAACTATGAATAAACTACTCTAATCTACTCCTAAAACTACTCCTAAAATCTAGAAAAAAAACTTCCTCATCTAGAATCCCCCTAAAAAAGGTTCAGTCTTAGCTTATATATGCAGCAGAAAGATAGGAAATCCCGCCTCACCGTTCAAATAGCCTTCGAATGCCTAATTGACCATTCGAACTATCTTCTAATACTCTTCAAATAAATTTTATGCTCTCTAAATCTATCGAACGATCTTCAAACCTGATTTTAGCGTTACACCATTCAACATACGGTTCGAACGCCCTTCGAACGCACTTCAAACGCCTAATTACTGTTCGAACGCCCTTCTAACACACTTTGAACGCACTTCAAACTCCTTTTCTAATTTAGTGCAAATTTCTTTTTTTTAAGCCATAATTCCTAAAAATATACATAAAACTAAGTTAGTAACGAATTAGGACTAAAAAAACATAATTAAATCTATTCTAAGGCTAACAAACAACTAATTAAGGCATGTAGATTACACTTTTAGAGTACAATCACACCCCCTAACAAACCTTTTGCTAGTCCCTAACAAAATACTAAAACCAAAAACATATCTCCACTTTCTTGGGAGTCACGAGTACATTTAGCAAATACACCAAGCCTTTAAACCCCTAGGTTACCCCTAATGAATGAGTGGTGTGTCATGAGGGCTTACAGTGATGAATACCTATA